>CABFVX010010102.1:1753-15438 GCA_902151425.1 Timema shepardi | reverse complement strand
CCAAAGAAGCCATGGGGCTACTATATATACCTAAATGTTGCCTGTCAGAAGTCAGCTGTGAGCTGTCAGTCAGCACCAAAGAAGCCGTGGGGCTACTATATATACCTAAATGTTGCCTGTCAAAAGTCAGCTGTGAGCTGTCAGTCAGCACCAAAGAAGCCGCGGGGCTACTGTAGTTTTCATAACGAAGCATATTCAGGTTGCATGTTTTACTATTTCCACCATACAGTGATACTAGTAATTTGCAACCGGCGTCTACCAATTCTTCCCTACTAACATTTTATTCTGCTCCAAATATGAAAACCCAATTACATAACATTCATGATTTGATAATATGTCAAAACTCAGAAGATTTACTTCTGCTAAATAATAAAATAAACGGCTCACATCCTGTTTACGCGTGAGAAAAAAGTAGTGTTTTTCCACATTCTTTCCCAATTGATTTCCGCATGGCTTTAATATCATGAGTAGTGTTCAGGGTGTTTGGGAACCACACTTCCGCTAACGGGTCAAAACACTATTCACACAATCATTGCGTGTTACGAGTGTGATGAGTTGGTGACGCAAACTCTGTCCTGTTGGTTTTCCCCCCGGGCATTACCTTGAACATGACGGTAAGAGAGTGTGTGTAAGCTCTGTCCGCTCCGCCAGAGTCTGGAGGGAGAATGGAAAATCACACACCCCCTAGTATAAACACTCATATCCTCGCCCCTAAGCCGTGTTGAGTTGCTTTGCCTCGCAAAATCCACCACACCCTTAACGATGCCATCACCAGTGTCGTCTGTCTAGAGTACTCACAGTCAGTAAGGACCTAAATAAAATTGATTGTGAAACCAAAGTGTTGAATATTATAAATGAAATAATAAACTTTGTTACCCACTACATCGTTCAGCGTGAGTTATATTGGAGCAGCACACACCTTATGATATCTGGCGCTTAGGTGAGAGAATCTAGGCTTGACTCTTGTTCTGTGTTAATGCACCTCTTGAGCTCAGAACAGAACACACGAGTCCTTTACCGGTGGTCATTATTTAAGTTGTTTGGTAGATGGTGTGAGGGGGGGTTCGAATCCCTGTGACGGATAAAGTCGGCAAGGGCCGCTGATTATGTCCCCCGAGCATGTTGCTATCCCCCAGACATGTTGATTACTAATTGTGATTGATTATTTACCAAAATTCCTAGAATATGTTCAGTCATGCACCACTTTTGGTGGTGGAAATGTTTGAACCCTGACCTCCGCAACCCCTTAGAGCAATATTAATAATACCAGGAAGGTGTTTAATATATTAATGTTACACAATACAAAAGAGGTAGAGTTAGACTATACTTTAGTCATTTGGGAAATGCGTGCTATAATAATACTTTCTACGTATTTCAGACAATATTGTGACAAATAACCATAGTCACACGCTCCTCTCAGAACTGTTGATTGCACCATTTGTTCACACACGTTAACTAAGCCACACTGTATTCAATAGTGGGATGTAAGCGTACCCACAGTTGCGTAGAGGGAGAGGTAGAAAATAGCCTCAGCTTGATAGACCAGTGTTCGAACTCCAACCTATATAGTTTTTAAAATTGGTCATCAGCTATCTATATGACTATAAGGTGTCTAGTTCACCTAAACAGATGCATGATAAGTCACACTGTATTCAATATATTGTGATAGCGTACCCGCATCTGCATGGAGGGAGAGTTGGAAATAGCCTTGGTGTTCAAACAATCATACTGGCAGTGATCTGCTTAGGTACTTGTACTTTATGTGAATCTTCCCTAGAATATGTTGGAGATGACAACATCCTTGCTACTTTAGATCGCTACCCAAAGAGAAAGTATGTTATACATAATGTTTGAGACGTCATTCTTGGATAGGAGAGAGAAGATGTAGACGTTAAAACACAAACATAACAGTTTTTACAATATTTATTACAATAATGAAAAGTTTATTTACACAAAGTTTTTTTCAACAATAAAAAGTATATATTGAATAGTGACCTCAGTACTAAGATGATTTGATATGATATGAACAATAAAATAAATATTTGACTAGAAAAAAATTCAGGTAGGTGGAGGATTGTACTGGCAGCTAAAAATATCCCGGCTTCATAAAATAAATCTTTAAAAAATGGTATGTCGATGGAAATGTGTAGGGTGAACGATGATTATTCACTCCTTCTAAATGATCACCTTTTAGTCGTGGCGAGCTCGTTTACAAGGACTCTGATACCCAAAAGGCAAAGTGTTATAATCATCGGTTATTCACCGTTTGGTGTACACCGGCCGGTAAAACTTACTCTGCGAAGCGGGACATACAGTCACAAGACCTTTTCTTAAAATTTTGTTTGGTATCTGTATAAATCTTTCCGCAGCCTGTTCGGTGACTATCGCTTTCAAACCGTCAAAATTAACGTCGTTCCGGTTAACGTAGTTTATGGTGATCCCGTGAACCTTGCACACCGTTTTGGTTGGGTCGCCACCAACACAAACTCGGTACGCGTAATCCTTGCGACCACCAGATATAAAGGCGCTAATGTAGCTTCCCGTACCGTAATCCTGAAGTTCGTCGGTGAGGTCACCTAAAACGTCTCCGGTCGGTGGACTCCAATCACCGGGGCTATCTTTATCATGATACGAAACGTGGTACCCACATTGTTCAAGGATGCTGTCTAAGTGCAACCTAGCTATAGCAGTCGTGTAGCACGCCACCGCCACACTCATGTTACGGTTATAGCGCAACGTGTCACGCACATCCTTGTAATTGAGGAACATAACCTCATCATTTACATCAATGACGCTGTCCACGGCGATATACGGATCCGTCAAGTACTTGTGGATGCCCTAATAGTCGTTGACAACGGGTACGTGAGGTGAAGCGGGTATTTACCCAAACTTTCCCCATAGCGAATTTAAAAAGAGTTAAGCCACATTGCGGAGACTGGGATTTTTACAAACAGAACCGAAATAGAGTTTTAACCCATTCCTTTCCTTATAATTTTGTATATAAGCTAACTTTTCCGCTTGTGAGGTACAACACTCTGCCCATCCACTGGCTTCTTGTTTAATTTTCAAAAAAGGATCAATATACCCGTGAAACAATAAGCCAGAGCGTGTCTGACGATCGTAAACAGAAACATTATACTCCCACATTTCGTGTACGGTTTCAACGATGTGGCCTTTCTCAACGGCTTTCCGGATCTCGTCAATCACCCAGATGCCTGTCAACCAGTAATATTTTTTGTCATTGTGCTGACATTCACCTTGGTTTTTNTTTATCCGTCCCCCCCCCCCCACCCCCGCATTTCCTGCATAAGATGAACATTAACTTGTCATACATCCGTGTAGGCAATACGGGCATGAATAAATCCCGTGGAGGCATCACGGTAACTTTGGCTATGCCTTCTACTTTGTCTATAGGCGGACAATTTGGCTCCAAGTTAATTTTGGGATGGATGACGGGGTATGTTTTGTACTTGCAAACGTAAGGATACAATGAACACACATCCAAGTACTTGATCCTCTCAAGGTCTGCTTCGTGGAAAAGCTTGATACAATTTGTACACCCACCAAAGAATGCATCCCTTGGGCTGATTGGCTCCTTGCTGTACACCTCTTGCCGGAGTAAAAATTGCTTCAAGTCCTTTTCGGTGTTTTTCATCGCATTAAACATACACTCCCACATCTCTACTACCGTGAAACGGGGTTCTTAAATTTTTCCAAACAAGCCATGGTCGCTTCATAGCGCGTCTCCATGGTCTCGTGGCGGCTGTTTTTATAGGGGTGGTCTTGTCTGGATAGCATAGAGGGCACCCGTGTCAATAACAGCCCCAGAACTGAAAGACGGTGGTGGTATTTCCAGCATTAACAACACCGTCTACACGTCGCCCTAACACATATTCCTCACGGCCGTTACCCGTATGAAGGATAGAGACACCGCGTTGATGGGTCTCCTAGCAGGGTTATTGTACAGCGCCGTGCGACTGTTGGTCTTCCCACCGGTAGCCACCGTTAGGGATAATACCGTTGGGATTCTCCTTATGGTGACTTCGGTGGTAAACCAATATGGTTGCTCCGGCTATCGTGCACGCCTCTTTGAAAGGATCCACCTTTGCTTTCTCCACGAGCATGTCTCTAAGATTTAGAGAGGTTTTCCGCAGCATCTCTACATCTTTCACGTAATACAGTTCCAGTTCACGGTTAAAATCAAAGATACATTTTTCTTTGACCAACGTGTCATACCACTTCTCAAAGTGCTCCTTTCCCTCAGCTGACATCTCACCGATGCCTTAGTCCTCCTTTGGTGGCAAGCGCTTTCTATACTCCGTGTTTTCTTTTATGTTGAAAAAATTGGGGAAATGTCCCTTGGCCAAAGACTCGTCCAAGCCGAATGTTTTTGGCAACTTGGACAACGACACAGGGAGAAAGGTCAGTGAGTCAATAAAGTTGAGCGGGCCGTAACGCATGGATATGATTTTTCCACCGTTCATTATAAGCTCTGGAGTCCATTTTTTCACCTCCATCATGTACTTTAAAATAAAATTACCATCATAGGCTTTCGCATTATGTCCAAGAAGGGTGATATATTTAAATTTTGACGTTTAATCTGCTCGGGAAAAAAGAAAAATTTGACCATTGTGGCATTACCCTTGAATATGCGAGTCCTATTGCCTACGCATTCTGTGCAATGATGGTCATTTGCATCTATATGAACGCAGGCCTCGCAACACGTCTAAACGACATATAGGTTAGGTTCGTGCAAGTACATGATATCCGCACTTTGAAGAAGCGTTTCTTGTCTGCACTTAAAATCATAAAATACAAACATGAAATTACTCTTTTACAGTGACGGCTTTGACGGGGCCTGCTTCATATAACAGAATAGACCAAAAGGACGATGGGTTTCAAATATTCTACAAAAGTTTCATAACACCAATATGTGAATAATTTGATTTTTCCAAACTGAAAAACTGCCCGCATACCTCGCAAAACTTTTTGACGTCACAGACCGACCTGTGAGCTCTGCAAAAACTGGGACGTTTATGGTTATCAAAGCATGTCTGATTTGTGAACCTTCACCCACAGTCTTTACAGACCACAGATCAGCCTCCGCTACAAACCGCTTTAGCGTAGCACATTTTGCACGTGGATGCACATTTGTGCACGTTCTTATGATGTAAAAGTACCCACACTTAAATACGGTGGCTAAGAATGTTATGATATAAAAATGATTTTGCTTATCGTCGTGAAAATACAAATCAAGGTAGCCCTTAAAGTAATGTTCGGAGGGAGTAGGCCCCTCATATAGGACATGTCTCCCCCGACGCTCCATGAGCACAGTGATTTTGTATCCGGTAAGGTACGTTTGAGATTTTTCCAGTTCAGTTATCCCACCACCTTTCATTGATTCACGCGGGCATCACGGCATAAATCTTCAGCTTTGTATTTTTGAATATTGCGACCTTTCTTTATGTGGTTAAAGGTGTTCATGGCCATGCATCCTGGTTCTCTTTTAACGTCACATATAGCCTTGGCGACGACCAATGCACGGGCAAGGCAAAGTGTGTCACCATTTTGAATCGTTGGTATTTAACGGCTATATGTGCTAGCGGGAGAGAATTTATCACAATAACGTGCACTCCCATGAGGCTCCTTAAAATGGTTGTGTTTAACGTACAGTGGTGCCCTACTCATGAGCAAATTATTACTCTGCAACACACGACTTACGTTATCGAGCATGGCTTGAGCGTCTAATAGATCTGCTCGTCTAAATGAGATATATACAGGGTTCAACGTCGAGTCCGTGCTATTCAAAAGTAAGCCGACATTATTATCGGCACTGATACCGTGGTCCTGCAGCTTATTGAGCAAAGCCGTAATTTGCTCTTCAAGCCAGCTTAATGCGTCACGATCGCTCGCTGGAGCACAAATATTTACGGTAACGTCTCTACCGGTATAAAAGAAACGCCTCAATTGTTTTGTTCTCTCCTCTATGATTCCAAGAGGGATACCTTGGGGCAACGCTTCGCCTACCTTATTTACAGGGCCACTACTTGGTGCCGAAGACGGGCCAGCCACGGGCTGTGGGAGGATCCCCGTATTCTTCACCGCAGCTGAGGCTCGAACACCATCTCCATGGCACTGTGGCGATGCGGCTGCGATTTGTATCGGTGTGCCACCATTTTCACCATCCATTTAAACTATAATACACAAACATGTCATAGTAAACACTGTTCCAAACATGACTTGACGTGGATTATAGCTATTTTAAATATCACATGACTTGGAATATGATTACGGGATTCTAACTATTTAAAATTAATGTTTTTAGCAATGTGTTTGATGGCAATTACAAGCTGACCTAGGCTTCTGAACAGTTTGTTTAAGTTAATGTTCTACTGTTCAAGTTAAAGTTCTGATAGAGCTAATTGTATAATTCATATCCTGAATATAAGATTAAAGTTAACCTATGAAATATATTATTGCTAAAAGTACTTTCAGCTTGTTCAGGCAAATGTTTCAGCAATATGCTTGATATCAATTACAATCTGTACAGTTTGTTTAAGTTAATGTTCTGGGCTTATAATTTACCAAATCAACATTTTTTGGCCGCGTTGGGAATTGAACCCGGTACAAGCGACCATACAGCAATAAGCTCTGTCCACTGGTTTTAATTTAACAAACCATCATTTTAACCGCTTTGGGAATTGAACCTGGTACAAGCGACCAGGCAGCCACAAACCCTGACGCTGATTGAAAATTTATAAAAAAAATTTTTTTAATCGCATCGGGAATTGAATCGACGCAAGCAAACAGGCAGCCACAAACTTTGTCCAATGGCTCATAATTTATCAAACCAACATTTTTTTGACCACGTAGGGAATTGAACCCGGTACAAACGAACAGACAGCCATAAACCCCGACGCTGACTGATAATTAACCGTATAGAGAATGTAAACCGGTACCAATAGAAATGCTATCGAACGAGTTTAGCTTACATTGCAAACGACACTCATATTTTTCTCTCTGTTGGAATGTGGCCAAGCAGCTGTAGCGAGTAAGTGAATATAACTTGTGAAATAAGCTGTATATTTACAAGTATCGTACTATACTCACATAAGAGGTTATCTAACAGCTCTAGTTTGGCCAAAACATCCTTATCACTCTTCGGCCCCGACGGCCGTGACGCCGGCTTGAGACCCGAGCAAGTCGTCGATCTCCAGGGTTGGCGGCGCCTACACGGGTGGTGCCACGTCCCCCTCATCCTAATAATCTGAAATTAAATAAATACATATTAACTACTATCANGTGCCACGTCCCCCTCATCCTAATAATCTGAAATTAAATAAATACATATTAACTACTATCCCAGGGGGGGGGGGATTAAACACTGCCAAAATATATCGCTGGCCTCTAATTACCCGAGGAACAGCCGATTTCATCCAAACAAATCCCATCCTTGGTAAAAAGCTACAACAGATCTGGACTATTGGGAGCCACCGTTTTAACCGTGGCTACAGGTGCCAATGTTGTCTCTTCTTTAAGTTCAAAAAAAAAAGATCAAATACCTCTGTACACCAAAAATGTAAAATAGCTAACATTAAAACATACAATACGCTTTAAAACATACCTGAATTTAACCAATTTTTCATCGGTTCAAAGCTCATCTTGATGATTATATGCTGCAAACACAAATTAAAATGACCTACTATGATGATTTTTAGGTCTATTTATACTCTCTCGCTTTGTTAGTCCACGATTCCTCAAGGTTATTTTCTAACGCAATAACAACTACTTATTTGATGATGCCTCCACCGTTGTTCGAATTCCACGTTAAATCTGTAGGTCTTCCATTTCAACTCACACATTAGCGTATAGCCCGCGCGGGTAGTAAGACGCTGTGCTATTAATACTTATTTTATCAGAGGACCGGGTTTGATATCCCGTTCAGATACCTGTAATATAGGTTATCTTTTGACGAACAGGGTATACAATTTAACCTTGATATTCCAACTTGTTTCTTCTGTCCTTCAGCATGTTATTCAAAAGTTCTTCGACTAACTAATGGAGATTGTAAGATAACATACTCTACGTTCTCGCCAGGGATGTTGCTCTAGATTCTATAGTCCCCGCCAAGGATGTTGCGAGGCAAAGCAACTCAACACAGTTTAGGGGGATGTAGGGGAGGTGGTGGGAAGTCTACGCTAGAAACCTTCCTTAGCTCCGTGCACTGATAATCAATAATCGATAATCGACAATTAATTAACAATCAACATGTCTGGGTTCGAATTTCGGTCGGGGGGATTTTCGATTCTCCCTGCGGACTCTGGTGGAGCAGACAGAGCTTGCACACACACTCTTACCGTCATGTTCAAGGTAATGCTCGGGGGAAACCCAACAGGACAGAGTTTGCGTCAACAACTCATCACACTCGTAGCACGCAATGATTGTGTGAAAAGTGTTTTGACCCGTTAGCGGAACCAGGGTTCCCAAACGCCCTGAACACTACTATCATATACGTTATTACTATGGGTGGCAGACTGCTTTGTATTGTTTTTACAGAATGATATATTAGTATGATTATAATATCAGTATTCTCTGCCACGACAGTGACATGTTGTTCCTCTGAAATGTTTAAATATGCTTTTACAATTAGTGTCTCTACATAGGCTTTTGGATGAATTACAGAATTTCCTTTATGTTGAAAGTAGTTTCCAACCATATTAATGACGTTTTATTTGTTTTTGTTGTTTGGTAGAAAGCTTTATTTCTTGATAAACACGGGTGAGTTTTCATCAAAAATCACGGTAACATATGACTGCTTCACTCGTAATTTGTGCTCCGTATCTTTTGTTTTAGGTGTTAAATATCAATTAAAAACTATAGTTAATTTTTCATCCCGCTTTTGTATATACGATTCGTGCTGTCTTATCGTGTCACCAAAAGGTCCATATTCAAAACACGGTAATTTGTGAACTAATGCTCCACCATCATCTTCATTAGGTAGGATCTTCTAGTCTTGTTTCTCTGTAGTAGTCAAAATTATATCTGTTATAGTTTCCCAAAGGTTATCATATTAGGTCATACTTCTTTGCATAAATCATGATGTTCCCAGACCACTCTTGCAATTTCTTCTGTAAGTAAGGAGAACTGTAGGTCCTGGGTTCCCTTTGGAAGGAAACCACAAATCTTTTCCACTAGATCATGGACTAATGTTGGCTCTCCTCGGTTTTCTTTTAACCACTCCTGTGTTTTTACAAAAGCTTCATGACTAGCTGCGTCAAAAGGACGACCGACTAATGTAGGGTAGTTTTATCTCTCTTCATGTCTTTACCTCACAGGAATGGGATATCCCTCAAATTAATACCACATACTTGATAGTGCCTTGCTTCTGCAGCAGGCAGGTCAATGATATAAAGTAATCTGGCCTGTACATTTACTGCCCACAGATCACTCCTAGTGTCATATGCTCTCACTGCCCACAGATCACTCCTAGTGTTCATATGCTCTCACTGCCCACAGATCACTCCTAGTGTCATATGCTCTCTCATCCCACAGATCACTCCTAGTGTCATATGCTCTCACCAAACTGAAAGGTACGCACAGGAACGACTGCTGATTTTCTCCGTTTCTCGCTATCATTAATACAATGATCACAAAATAAACAACCTTCTTTTAAAATGAAGGATTGTACGACTCTACGTAGCACTCTCAAGCTGGTTGAAACACTAGGTTCTTTTGATGTCTTCAATATCGGATAAAATTTAATTTCAAGTGGATTTACATACACACGTCGACATTCATGGTAGACTTTGACATCGTGAGTAGGCCTAGGATTCAAGAGTTGATGGAGTTCATCACCTCGCTCTTTGCTGGCGTTTATAACGCTCAATAAACCTCTACCAGTATGTGCCACACAAACCATTCTCGTCGTTCATTTCATTCTTTTCATTCATTTCAAAGATTACTCTTTCAGATTAGTCAGATAAAATCACACATACTTAAAACAAAAAATTAAAATTCCATTTTTCATAAGATATCGCAAATATACAACTAAGCAAATATCTTATTTTTTGCACAATATTATCATCTTCACCGCGTCTTACTACCCGTTCGGGTTATACGCACTTACACTAATGTGTAATGGTAGGGTGATTGTGAGATGAAATGGAGGACCTACAGTTTAACGTGGAATCCGAACCACGGTGGAGGCCTGGCATTCCCCACATTCACAAGATGTCTTGTCAGAGGTGAAGGAAGGATTTGGTAGTCAGATAAATCTTTGCCGGGACCGAGGATTGAACCCCGGACGCCAGCACAGAAGTCTGACACCTCACCCCTAGACCGCCAGGTCACCTATTGCACAATATTATTAATGTATATTTTAATATGTTAAATGGAGGTATGTGACTTTCACTTTAAAGCAAAAATAATTTTTTGTGGGAATTTGTTCCACCCGCTTATCTAATCCGACTTTACTATAAGGCCAAAGTCCAAGATGTTATGTTTGCTGTCACAAGACACTAGGTCGAGTTTTTAAATTATACAGCAAAAACTTCAAGGCCAAGATAAAGGTTTATTCAAACAAACAGAGCCTACTATAGTTTCTATGCTGACACGCCTGCTTACGTTATATATGTCATTTAACACTAGTATGTGTTAAAATTCTATTTAATGGCTGTTAATGGCTGTATTTATGTTGAAAATGTCACATTTGTTAAGAAAGTTCAAATATTTTCATAATATAATGAAATGTTAAGTTAAAGTTTTGGGATATTTCTAGTGCATTCGTTTCATTTAGACAGGTGGAAATTTCCTAGAAAAAAGAGGTGATATTTTCCGTCTCCCATATTTTGTATCAGCGCATAATCGAATTGCGGACCTGTCGTCTAGATTTCAACCTGTGGGAGATGTAGATCAAGACATCTGGTTCCCGCCGCCAAAGGGAAAGTGACGGAACCTTCCCTCCTCCCCACCCCAGGAGAGAGTCGTCTCACGCCACGTATGTCCGTTAAAACAGGCGCCAATGAGATTGCCGGCCATCTGACGGGAGACCGACAAACCACAAGGTCGCCCTTTGATATGTTAGTGGTGGTGGAGGAAGGGGTGCTAGGACGAGCATCGTCGAAACCACATCAGATAGTCCAGAGGGGGGGAGGGGAGAGGTAGCTCTGCCCAGAGTCTCCACGGACTCCGACCTACAGGGCTGGAACGTGGAGCTCCTAAACAATAACCGGCTCAGTAATTGGAACACTTGGTCTTTGGCGTGGACGAACAGTAGTAAAAGATTTTGGGAAAAAAAGAAAGAAATCTTAATACACCCAACAGGAGTTCGAACGCTGAATTCCGCCAAGGTCTGCCTACTGCGCGAGTGACTCCTTAGACAACGCAATCACCAAAGCGGGTGTAAGTTGAAATTAATATTATTGCAAAAGTATTCACCTGGAACTGAGCTAGTGAACTGTTGCTACTAACAGAGAGACTGACTTACTGGTTGATGAATCAGTTGATCCACGCAGGACTCAAACCCGCTCCTCCATCTCTCTCCCGCCAACAACACAACAACACTGCAACTGCGGTTACTCTGTTGTCTCAATCCACTATACTCCCGGACAGACTCACAAGGACAATCATGGTGTGGTAACAGCCACATTCTAGACTAAAGGAGAGGTTGTTAACACAGGTATTGCTAACAAAGGCAAGAATAAATAGCCTTTGGATTAGAATAAGTGTCAGCTATCAATCAAATATAATACTTCAGTGCTAGAGGTAAAATTCGACAGCCAGTGGAGCTGCCCGCAAGTATATCAGTGCTAGAGGTATAATTCCACAGCCAGTGGAGCTGCCCGTGAGTATACCAGTTCTAGAGGTATAATTCCACAACCAATGGAGCTTCCCGCGAGTATACCAGTTCTAGAGGTATAATTCCACAGCCAGTGGAGCTGCCCGCAAGTATATCAGTGCTAGAGGTATAATTCCACAGCCATTGGAGCTGCCCGTGAGTATACCAGTTCTAGAGGTATAATTCCACAGCCAATGGAGCTTCCCGCGAGTATACCAGTGCTAGAGGTATAATTCCACAGCCAGTGGAGCTGCCCGCGAGTATATCAGTGCTAGAGGTATAATTCCACAGTCATCGAGTATACCAGTGCTAGAGGAATTCCATGGCCAGTGGAACTTCCCGCGAGTATATCAGTGCTAGGGGTATAATTCCACAGCCAGTTGAGCTGCCCGCAAGTATATCAGTACTAGTGGGATAATTCCACAACCAGTGGAGCTGCCCGCGAGTATATCAGTGCTAAAGGGATAATTCCACAGCCATGGAGCTGCCCGCGAGTATACCAGTTCTAGAGGTATAATTCCACAGTCAGTGGAGCTGCCCGCAAGTATACCAGTTCTAGAGGTAAAATTCCACAGCCAGTGGAGCTGCCCGTGAGTATACCAGTGCTAGGGGTATAATTCCACAGCTAGTGGAGCTGCCCGCGAGTATATCAGTACTAGTGGGATAATTCCACGGCCAGTTGAGCTGCCCGTCGAGTATACCAGTGCTAGAGGAATTCCATGGCCAGTGGAACTTCCCGCGAGTATATCAGTGCTAGGGGTATAATTCCACAGCCAGTGGAGCTGCCCGCGAGTATATAAGTACTAGTGGGTTAATTCCACAACCACTGGAGCTGCCCGCGAGTATATCAGTGCTAGAGGTATAATTCCACAGTCAGTGGAGCTGCCCGCGAGTATACCAGTGCTAGAGGTATAATTCCACAATCAGTGGAGCTGCCCGTGAGTATATCAGTGCTAGAGGTATGATTCCACAGTCAGTGGAGCTGCCCGCGAGTATACCAGTGCTAGAGGTATAATTCCACAGCCAGTGGAGCTGCCCGTGAGTATACCAGTGCTAGAGGTAATTCCACAGTCAGTGGAGCTGCCCGAGAGTATATCAGTGCTAGAGGAATTCCACAGTCAGTGGAGCTGCCCGAGAGTATATCAGTACTAGAGGAATTCCACAGTCAGTGGAGCTGCCGGAGAGTATATCAGTTCTAGAGGAATTCCACAGTCAGTGTAGCTGCCCGCGAGTATATCTGTGTTAGAGGAATTCCACGTTCAGTGGAGCTGCCCGAGAGTATATCAGTTCTAGAGAAATTCCACAGTCAGTGGGGCTGCCCGCAAGTATACCAGTGCTAGAGGGATTCCACAGTCAGTGGAGCTGCCCGCGAGTATACCAGTTCTAGAGAAATTCCACAGTCAGTGGGGCTGCCCGCGAGTATATCAGTGCTAGAGGTATTCCACCGGTAGTGGAGCTGCCCGCGAGTATATAAGTGCTAGAGGTATTCCACCGGCAGTGGAGCTGCCCGTGAGTATATAAGTGCTAGAGGTATTCCAGAGCCAGTGGAGCTGCCCGCGAGTATATCAGTGCTAGAGGTATTCCACCGGCAGTGGAGCTGCCCGTGAGTATATCAGTGATAGAGGTATTCCACGGTCATAGAGCTGCCCGCGAGTATATCAGTGCTAGGGGAACTCCACAGTCATGGGGCTGCCCGCGAGTATACCAGTGCTAGAGGATTTCCACGGTCACTGGACAGATGGTCGAGCTGTCCCCGAAGTTGACGCTAACATTGATCAACTAGACAGCTGTTTCCACATCACCGCCCTACCCCAGCTTCACATAAGAGGGAAAAGGGGTGAGGGGGGGG
>CABFVX010010101.1:0-13525 GCA_902151425.1 Timema shepardi | reverse complement strand
GTTAGAAGGAAGTGACATACTTTTTAGTTGGGGAATTTTAGGAAATGATCAGGGGAAAGGTCGGGGATTTCATTGGTCAAGTTTAGTAGACACCATGTGTCTGGAAAACTTGGAAAAGTCATAGAATTTTATAAAAGTTTTATAGCCACCATGATATAGTGTGAATAAGTGATATGTAGATGTATCAATTAGATAGAAGTGGCCTATAATTAAGGCTCATCTTGTAATAATGTCTTAAGATTTGTTTACATGTCCAACCTGTTTATTAATTCTTCTAATAATTATATAATTATGGTAATACTAACCATGAGCATACTGAAAAATCTTTTGTGACTTTAATATAGGTATTTTTTTAACATGTCTTCTTACCTGTTCATGTTATACACTATAGGTATTAAAAAAGAACAAAATCTATGATAATATTTAACAATAATTAGTGGGAAATATCGTTATCTATGATAATAACAGAGGTTAGTATGAATTAACAGTATTTGACAATAAATAGTCAAAAGAAGAGTGAATTATCATTGCTAAAAGTCACTGAGAATAAAAAGTATCAATAAAAGTTACTAAAAGGTAAAATTAATAGGAAGGTGATGGAAAAAAAAAATTTACATCACTTCTTACTACCCTTCTGAGCTAGCTGCATTTTTACGGGGGTGGGGTAGAGTTAAATAAGACAGAAATTAGAGGAAATACTCAATTTGTATGGAAGAACTATTAAGATTTGCAACCTAACCTCTCTGTCATCAATAATCCAATCTTTTGTGTGAGTTACATTTGAACATCGATGCAGGACATAAGCTATTGATAATGATAATTAGAACAATTATTTGATATACCATTATTACTGTGTCTTACTACCCGTTCGGGTTGTACGCACTTATGCTGATGTGTAATGGTAGGGTGATTGCGAGATGAAATGTTGGACCTACACTTTAATGTGGAATCCGAACCACGGTTAAGGCTTGGCATTCCACACATTCACAAGTTGTGAACCACTAATAAACCGTAATATAGCTCTAGAAAAAAATTTCACTTAAAAGTTGTGTATGTGTATATATAAATATATATATATTTATTATTATTATTATTATTATTAGCACCGCGTCTTACTACCCGTTCGGGTTATACGCACTTACGCTAATGTGTAATGGTAGGGTGATTGTGAGATGAAATGAAGGACCTACAGTTTAACGTGGAATCCGAACCACGGTGGAGGCCTGGCATTCCTCACATTCACAAGATGTCTTGTCAGAGGTGAAGGAAGGGTTTGGTAATCAGATAAATCTTTGCCGGGACCGAGGATTGAACCCCGGCCGCCAGCATAGAAGTCCGACACCTTACCCCTATATATTTATTTATTTAAGGACATGACTCTTGAATATCCTTAAGATATGAAGATCTCATCCCTATTCATATCTCAAGTACTGTGATCTGCATTTGTCAATTTAGCCAAGTAAATAAAAATACCCAATCTACTCCAGTGCTAAATGTTATAAGGCGTCACTCTTGTTTAAATTGCCTGCTGATGACATAGAGATCATGGTTCAAATCTTGATTGGGTCTTATAAAAGTTTTTTTCCTAAATGGTTCAAACTCTCCTTCCACGCAAATCCGGGTAGATTACCTCTAAAATACTTCCTTTCTCATCCCTACCTTAATATAATAATATGCATAAAGCCTGAACAGGTATTAAGATGCGGTGATAACATGACCTGATTTTTAATGAAATGCATGGTTTTAATTATTGATGTGAGACAGTTAAAATAAATCTCTTGTAGATTTTATACAGTAAATAGTTATAGCAGTATACTTTGGTATAGACTTTTTATATTTTGAATTGTTAACATATTTAGCTGGAATTATGTGTCTATTGTGCTTGGTGAAAAGGCAATTTTACTAAACATGCTATTTTAAAACTATCAGGGATAATAAAAAACTAAGGTTTTGCCTTTTTGAAATAAACAAAATAATTTACAGTCAAAGCAAATACATACAATTTAAATAAATAAAGCATAATGGATTCATAAAAGTTTTTAAAACTCGGTGCTATCTGCATCAGTAGTCGAATGGTCCAAGGCGTTGCTCTTGCAATTACTGGATTGCTGGTGACTGGGATGTTAGTGTTTGAATCCTGGCTTGGTATACTGAGGGCGGTGTTTCCTGAGCTGTTTACCATAATCTCTCCAAGCAAATACAGGTACATTTCCTCTAAATTTTACCTTAATAATCCCTGAGGAATTAGAATAATTAAATATGAATAACTTGAGCCAGTCATAAGATGCATTAGAAAAAACAAAATATTTAGGGCCAGTTTCATAGTCAAATTTAGTATGCCTCAAGTGTGGCGCTACACTATAGTTCATGACAACACCTACCTAAACCAGAATGGAATGGGCCAGTTTCCTATGCGAGAACGGCCCATTCCATTCGAGTTTAGGTAGGCTTCGTCATGTACTTAGTGTAGCGCCGCACTTGAGGCATACTAAATTTGACTATGAAACTGGCCCTTACTCTTAATTTCAATTATAAATTTTGTAATACTCTGAAAAACTTTTCATACCCAATTTTTTTCTGTTTACAATTATAAATACTGTAAATTAGTAATTAAAATTACTAATGTATGTAATTTCCTTTGAAATGGCTCATTCTCATTGATTTCTGTTATTAATATTCATACTGGCCATTTAAATAGGCCTCCATTGATTATTATTTGTAATGATTATTTCAAAACCCTTCCTACACCTCTGACAAAGTGTGTATTAATCACAACCTGTGAATGTGTGGAATGCCAGGCCTCCACCGTGGTTTGGATCCCACGTTAAACTGTAGGTCCTCCATTTCACCGTGGTTTGGATCCCACGTTAAACTGTAGGTCCTCCATTTCACCGTGGTTTGGATCCCACGTTAAACTGTAGGTCCTCCATTTCATCTCACAATTACCCTACCATTACACATTAGCATAAGTGCGTATAACCCAAATAGGTAGTAAGACGCGATGCTAATAATAATAGTGGTTCAGAACAAATTATCATTTTAGGATGAACTTAACAGCCAGGCCCTGGACACATTATAATTTTAGGATGAACTTAACAGCCAGGCCCTGGACACATTATAATTTTAGGATGAACTTAACAACCAGGCTCTGGACCAGTAATGTAAACATTTAACTGAATGTTATAGTTAATGAATTATAAGGAAGAATGTTGACATTTAATTACTACTTTTATTTAATATTATTCTATTATGTTTATATTTCAACTTATGTTCATAGATTTTTCCAAGATTTGGATTCCCTAAGTTTTAGTTCATGTTTAAATACATTCAAAACTAAATCTTTACATGTCATGTGCCCAGGATCATAATAATTCGTTATTTTAAAGCAAAGTCCATGATTGATGTGTGATATCATCAGCTACTTGGAGTCACCAGAAAGATATCCACATAAATCATAGCTGTATAATTCAATACAATTATTGCAAAAGTAAATTCCCGAGATAAGGCTTTATTTTACAACATATATTTGTTTGTGAATGCCACATAAGCTGAACCAAATATTAAGTATAGAAATACAATTCCTGAAAATTATTTTGGGTTTTCTAGCTTTGGAATTGTCTTATTGATAGTCCTGAAGATACAGCAAATAAAATTATCGGTTTGAAGGAAGTAGAAACATGTACAAACTTGGAACATAACAATAAGGATTCTTGTTCAGCTAAAGCAGGATTTCAAAATATCAACCTTGCTCTTCGAATTAAACTGAAGAAATGTAATGGGCCAATGGTAAGATATCTTCATTTATAATTGATTAATTCAATAAAAATTCTTATTCTTAAATTAGAATATTATGAAATTGTAATAATAAAATTAAAGAGCACAGTTGAATAACTTTCTGGTATTGACAATCATGAAATTAAATCCAATTATTAAATTATTGCTACAAACAGGCTGTCACTGGTACCATTTAAAATTTAAAACTACACTTAGACAAGATATTCAAAACCAGATTTTTTATAGCAATGATTTAATTATTTATTTAAACTAATAAGCTATTTTCAATTTGGGATAAACCAAAGCTAGCAAAAAGCATTGACATACAAAGCTACTGATCACAGATTTAATTTATCTGTACAGGTGTAATTTTTCAATTTTAAATTGAAAACCCAGCTTATCTTGTTTTAGGGACTAATCAGCTACTTTGAAAATAAGTTGATCAGATTTTTCAAGGACATGCCAACAGAAGTATTTTTATCTGACTCGGTGACCAGTTTTGAAAGACTACTCTTACATGCAATTTCCCAATATAATAACCTGATATCAAAAAGTGAGTATTAGAAATTATTTTGTGATCTCTTCATCTTTTGAACAATTTTGGGAAAAAATATTTTAATATGTTTTATGTTGTGGTTTATTTCACAAAAATGCCTTTTTTTAACCTCTTAGAAAGCTGACCCCTCTGATTGGTATTATCTAACATTTTCACACAATTTCACTCAACCCAGTCTCCAAAGTTATCAGAAGACATATTTTTTATTAAATAAGGTATAAACAAATAATTAATGGTATTTTGTATTAATAATTGCATGTTAAAATTGTTTACAAAATAATTTGAAAACTTAATAATTTTGATGAGTGTGCCACAATCCTTCGTGGTACTGTTAGGTATCGTTTATGATAAAACATGCTCAATTTATTTTTTATCAAATTTGTGGTTATTATTGTCTCTAGAAACAAAATGTGCATGCATCATTAATGAAGTAAGGACACCCAAGTAAAATTAATTCATATTTGTTTGATCCGCACATATTCAAATAATGTATTAAAGTTGCATTATTTTAAAATTCACATTATACTGTATGGTCTGGATATAGACTCATAGTTGTTTAGGGTGAGAAGGATCCTAATTCTGAGGACAACTGAATTTAATTTTAGTTATTCGAACAATTTTTGCTTGTTTTTCCCTTCAAGATTGTTTTTATCAGTGGCACTGAGCTAGTTATTTGCATCTCAAGATAGCATAAAGAACTTCTGGAAAAACACTTGCATATATCCAATCAGAAATAACTTAAGACTTCAAATGTCAGTCATGCACACTTAACCATTTAGTATGAGATAATTCAAAGGAAGATTCATCTGTGAGATGTAAGTAGTTTGGAATTTACTATAATCTGGAGGCACAAAGTGCTCTGTTGAGTTGCATAAAATATTTAACAAGTATACATACATCCTTATTTTTTACAATCTCTCTAAAACAAGTGAGGTTATTAGTGCCTCGTGCTACACGTATAATTTGTAACTTGTTTGTTTTTACATCAATGTGAAGATTACATTAATTTCACTAGGATTAGAATCTAAGTCTCTCCAGAGAATGTTAGTCATTGCCTAAAGCTTAGCAATTTTTACCATGACCAATATCCTTTAAAATTTGATTATTCGCCCACTTTGGCCACAGAAATTTTCACTATGCATTTAATGTTACAGGTATTGATGTGGGAACTGAAAAACTTAGGTTTGTTCGAGTTTACAACCCTCATGATAAATTCCAGCCACCATTATTGTCATTGACTCAGTACCTTTTGGATAAACAAAAAGGGAAATTGACTTCTTGTTCTGTCTCCATTTTACAGCATACTCTGACAAAGCACTAAGCTTGTTCAGACCTAAGTATGAACTTTTACTTTCAATACTAAAAATCTAAATAATAAAATGTATATAACTGAAACAGACACAATCAACTGTAAAAATACTTGAATGGTTGTGATAATCCAATAGTAAATTTGTCTTTAAGAAAATCATTAAAATAATAAGAGAATGTTCTTTGTTATTTTAAAAGGTATTGTAGTATTGAATGCAAAAAAAAAAGTATTAGTTCAATATAACACACTGTTATGTAGTTGTTTATGTTAAATACTAAAAATTATTTATATTACCACTATCTATTTTCAACTGATGTGAAGCGTGGGTTTGTCAGAAGAATCACAGGAGAATGGTGATGTGGTTGGAATAAGATGTCTAAGAAATCTATGTGCAAAAACTCGTATGGACAGTCAGTAATGAATGGGTTCTGAAGCAGTGTGTTCCAAAAAGGAATCCAATAGGTTAATGTGAAAGAAGTGTCTTATGGTGGTTTGGGCATAATGAGAGGATGGGTATGGATCGAGTGACATAAATATATCAAGGTAAAGTGCATGGATCAAAAAGAAGGGATAGGCCATGTAAGACGTGGCTAAATATTGTAGATGAACTTGTGAAAAAGAGAAACATTAAGAGTTTTAAGAATAAAAGAGCATGTAAGACTCAGTGTGTGGATGTTGTTGAAGAGAAGGACACAGTTTCTTGCCTACCACATAAGGGAATTACATGATTGGGTATGTATGTATAAACCACTAAAAATTAGGTAAGTAAACGTATCAGCAATTTTTATAATGCTCTAATAGTTTAAAAACATGTGTACTGTGATTTATCCTAACAATTCATCAAATAAAATATTGTGTGGAAATTACAGACAAGTATCTATTGTGTCAATTCCTCTCCAAAAAAGTTTTATTACTTCATACCTCCGAACTGGTAGTAAGACGCGGTGCTAAATAATAATACTTCATACCATTTAAAAATTTAAGATTTTTTTCAACAGGAATAATTAGATCAGTGAAATAGAGCAGATTATATTTATTTTAAAAGTAAAATAGTATTTTTTTAAATGTGACATTTTAAAAATATATGAAAACACATGTTCTTATAGTAAGAATGACCCTCATTTTTACAAATAATAGAAGATACTTTTGAAAACAAAGTTAAAAAAATATTGTTTTTAAATGAGAAGTAATCTAACCTATTTTAAAAATGAGAATAATACTCAAAAATATAATAGAAAAATAATAATAATTATTATTAGCACTGCATCTAACTACCAGTTCGGGCTATATGCACAAAAAATCATTAAAATTATATTAACACACAGGTCTTAAAGACATTAAAATTACACTAACAATTTACAAAAAAAAAGTTAATAAAAATCAACATTTTAAAGAGCTAATATTTTCCCAAAATAAACCTTCGTAACTTTAATTACCCTATAATATTATGTAAGAATCCCAAGTTAGAAATTTGAATTGTTTCATTTTTCGTTTATTAGTCGTTAATGCAATAATTGCGCTCATGCTAACTTCCAATTACATTCCTCTTTTTGCAGTTTTGCATGCACCTTATATGAAATCTCACTATAAATTTATCTTTTTATGAGATTTATTTCAATTTTTAATGCTTATAAAAATTGATGTTCAGACTTTAAAATGAAAAAATAAGATGGTTAAAATAATATTTTTAGTAGCAAGTATGAAATAGTAAATGCCCTTTTTTATTATATGTTAAGTTTGGTAAAAATATTTATTGCAATGTTGATCATCGCTGAATTTAGACATGTTATACATTATAACTATACAACTAAATAGTAAATAATGCTAGTTTTGTAGTTGAACATATTAATACGAGTTAAAATAACTTTTATTCTAAAACAGTCAATATGTATTCTCAATGTTAAATTTATATTAAATGAAATTATAATTTAAGAAAGAGACCATGTTAAACTAATACGCATTATGATTATTTGAATATGTATTGATATTTTTTTTTTAATGTCTGTCATGGCAATGCAATTTCAATTGAGGATAATTCAAAATGAACAAAATTATTGAATTAGTCTACCGGCAAAAATTATTTTTATAATTAATGTGAAATTTGATATTGATTTTAACAATGTGTTAAGTTACTGAATTATTTATAAGTGTAATTGCTGATATGATATAAATTAAATGCCAACCCTAGTTACACCACTGATTACAAAGATAATAATCTTACAAACCTACAAATTTCGATGCCACACTGTTTTTTGAACAAAAGTAACGCAGACTTTTTTTCCCCCTATATAGTCTTGCCTCATTTTTTTTAAAAGCAAATGGAATTATGAGTTCTTCAGTTATGTAAATGCCTTTGTCCACACCACAAAGAAATACAGCCAGCTGTGCCACAACTTTTATATCTGTACTCTCGTCGATGGATAATAGAAAAAGCAATAACACATGCAGCGCTCTTTATTAGTTGTTCTTTGATATTACTTGAAATATCTGTGTCGGGTGCTGTATTGGTATTCCTTGAGAGGCTTATGTTTGAAAATAATTATTTTTTATTTGGACATGCCAGTTTTGCAATAGTCACCAGAGTTTTTTAAAATTCTCTTTCACTGAATGGTTCGATCTACAGGCTATTTTATAGGAAAATAGATAAGAAGCTCTAACGGCAGATTCAGTTACTTTAGTCCCTTGCAAAAAAAAAGTGTGTTGTTTTGACTGTTCACTTTTCAATTTAGTGATTTTGTCCTCATAAGCTTAGCCAACATACTTTTATGTGAATCACTGTGGTTTGTCTCGTAATGGTGTCTCAAGTTGTATTTCTTTATCACAGAAACAACACAATTACAAATAAGACAAGTTAGCCTATCATTAATTTAAGTTAAAAAAAACCACTCACTGCTTAACTTTTCTTTTAACACCAGACCTACTTAAACTCATTTTGTTATCAATGGAAAAACCAAAACAAGTCTCAGACGAGACTGAACAAATGTTTATGAGAACAGAGGACTGGGAGAGGTTGGAGGAAAGAAGTCTTATGAAGTTAAGGAGGGGTAAGAGCTCCAAGAAATGAAAAAGTTTTTATTTGTGATTTTATTTCCAACACTGCTTTACAAATAAAATCAATATACCGGAATGTTTAGCTTATATATATTGTTTGTGCACTGTGTATTACTACTAGTTCAGGCTGTCCACAATTTTATTAATAATCCTAGTACAGATAAAATTATAAGAAAAGAAACTGATGGTTGAAATATAGTTAACACATGGCTCCAGAATTTTAGTATAACTAATTATCCCAACACCTTTATTCCCATTATTATTTTCTCTCTTTTGAGGTAAGTTAGGTAAAGCAATACATGTAAAACATATTTTTTTTCAAAGTATTGTAAATTTAGTATATTAAGCTTAGGTGGATTTGAACATGAACCTAATATAATTAACCATATATGGTAAAGATTTAGTCAAGAAAATATATTTGCTTACCCTTCTTATAACACTCATAAATTTGGTTGAAAATTTTAACGCCCATAACGATTGCCTATAATTTTCTTTAACTATTAATAATTCACATTTGAATTAGCACAAAGTTTACTATTGTAAGTGACTGGCTGCGGGAGGTATGACCCTCTCAGGGGAAGAAGATGGACCTCTTCACAACATCCAACCCCACCCATTCACTATAAACCAGTGGGCTTTCAATCACTTCTCATCAAGTGCCACATTTTTTTTTTTTACCCAGCCAGAGAGAGTAAACTTTTTTTTATTAATTAGCACCATGTCTTACTATCCATTTGGACTACACGCTTAAGTTTTAATTACGCTAATGGGTTAAGAATTGGGAAGGTTTAATATAGAGGAAGTGAACCCGCATTTGCGTGAAGGGAGAGTGAAAAACCATTTATAAAAATTCACCCTACCAAGATTCGACCCTCAATCTCTCCATCACACAACTGTGAGTAAACCTCATTCTGTAAATGAAATTTACATATACTCATTGAAAGAATAACTTTTTTTATGGAATGAATAATTTTACATTTCACGTTTTCATGACATACTTTCTTCATTATAGCGAGTGCAGACTCTTCAACAATTTCTGCATAAGAGAAAAGTTTATTATGCTACGATAGTAACCACTCAACCTTTAGAGAAGTAAGATGAGTGTTTGCGGAGAGATAGTGTTTTGAATTACAAAAGTTGATTTCAAATAACTTGCATTTAGAGAAGATATTTTAGTTTTCTGGTTGTCAGATCCAGGAGGAAATTTATGATTAAAGCTCACATGTGTAGTATTGAAATGGAGCCTCATATTGTATTCTTTGCATATAGACACTGTTATGTTGTATACTAAACATAAAGAAATACTTGCCCTTTTACTCTGTTGTATTATTATTAGCACCGCGTCTTACTACCCGTTCGGGTTATACGCACTTTACGCTAATGTGTAATGGTAGGGTGATAGTGAGATGAAATGGAGGACCTACAGTTTAACATGGAATCCGAACCACGGTGGAGGCCTGACTTCCTCACTTGTCAGACTTTAGTATAAAACAGTATTGTTGAGTTGTATATAATATTTTTAGTTTAATTATTTACCTTGGGCTAGACTGACACCCTTCACGAGCCGCCTTTTGAGAAACACCGCTATAAACCATATGATAATGACTTGTTTTTACCAACATAATTTGAGTTAACCTTATAATAAACAAACCATTTAAATAATTCATAAATATTTTCGGGGCCTATGTATGATATTTCTAAATTAGTTATGTGAATTAGCTTTTGTTTGATTAATAAGTAATCATATCTTCCGCCCTCAATCCACCAATTCATACTCCTCGAGTAAGACAATTATCTTAGCTCATGGTAAGGATAGCATTTCTGTGTGTGCGCGCGTGTGTGTGTGTGTGTGTGTCATTCAAAGTTTAATTAAATAGGGGTTTTACAGCTAGGGTAAGTTATGTTTGTAAGCAAGCAACAAGTGATAACAGATAAAGGTAATTTGTGGTGTGGTGGTTATCTTCTCTTCGGGAGCTTTAAGCAGTAAGCAAGTGTTCCGGGAGCGTCACTTGGACTGTAGTAGGGATAATTGTTATTAAAAGTGATGGAATTTTAAATGTAAGTATGGTCTGATAGCTAAGTGAATATCTATCATCATGCGCCAAATTTGTCCCGCTATTTTCTCTTTATTTAAGTGTAATAACTACATGAAGTGAGGATGTAGATAGGTGCCCATTTTGTTACTCAAAGGGGTAACCAAACAAACCCAATTTATAAGTTTGTAAACCCTTTATTTACAAGGTATCTTTTCCATAAACCTTAGAACTGTGGGCATTTCTGAAACCTGTGACGACCGCTTGTTGCAGCAGGCCCAAATGACTGTTAAACCCAGCTGGTCAAACTTAGGGTTGACGCTCGTTACCAACACACCCTGAGAAACGGGTCTTTACTAAAGTTTGACAGGATGGTGGCACTGTCGGTAGTGGTTTGGACCTTATGGACAGAAACGTGAGTGTGCCTATGCTTAATGACAAGTAAATAGTAGACGCGATAGGATATTTGATGCTTAATGAATCCAAATGCTCTTTAACCAGTGATATATTCCACTACTATCTCAGGAGTGAGTGGGGCCTCAAATAAATAGCAAAGACCCATCATGGTTGAAATTGTACTTTGGTTTCTTTTAATCTCTCATGTATTTGGTTGGATTATATGTCTGTTTAAAAGTAGTTTAGTATTAGATTAGTCTTTTAATCATCAACCCTATTACGATCCACAGTTAGTGCTAAAATATATTGGAATACTTTTTTGTAGTTAAAGACAAAATTAAAAATTGGTTTATGTCATCAACTTTAATACTAAACCATGGTTAACTTTGTTATTGTATATTCATCAGTCAGATTGTCTGAAATAGATATAAACACTATCTTGCCCTTTCCCCCCCTTTAAGTAGGATGTTCCAAGTGTCTACCAATATATTACTGAGCAATTTGTTTGGTGGCAACCCACACCTCATAGTATAATTTTCCATGATACATCTTTACTAAGCATATAACCCAAACAGGTAGTAAGACATGTACTAAATAAATAAATCTTTCATCTCCCTGGCTACCTACCCCTAGCTCTAGCCGAATGTTTCCAGGTTTGGCCAATAGCTAGAGCTAATGGTAGAGATGGGCCCAGTGACAAGGGTGAGCAAACCTTCTCGGTATCAAATTAAGTTTTATTTAAATGTGTGTTCTATTCATCTTATTTACATTTTCTTAGTAAAGAATAAACATAATTTAATTGGAACAGGTAGACGCAGTGCACATAAAAAAACTTATATGTTAAGAATGGAATGGTTAAAAGGATATGTACCAACATTTCCCTGGAGATAAGATGGAAAACTACTTTCACAATACCGTTTCAGCCTACCATAAACATACAAGGCACACTAGGATACAAGGCACACTAGGGCTGAGCTCTAGCTTTGCTGGTCATTTTGGTTTAAGCTAATTAGATACTCAATGGTAGAAAGCCTGATTATAAATTATACACTTTAAGCTTCTCTTAGATAAATTTAACATGTTAATAAATTAAACATTAAATAATTTGTAATAATATGTTAGAACATTTTAATGATTGTTTACTTATATTATTTTATATCTTTGGTTTCCTTTTGCTTTCTAGTAAATTTGTACTCATTTTCTGCCTTTATATAATTCTATTTTTAGGAAAATCCACTGCTGTAACATGTGGTTTACTTACTCGGACTAGTTGAAAAAAAATATTTAATACCTTACAATTTTTTGTTGTATATTTTATTGTTTTATTTAAAATTTTAATAGTCAGAAGAGACAAAAGAATTAAAATGCATAAAAAATTGCTCATTTACTGACACAATTTCTTAAGTTTTTAGTTTTAAAACTTATTTTAGAATGGTTGCTTAAAAAATGTTTACCTAATTATTTTTGTTTACACAATGTTTTAGAATAGTAAGCAAACACTTTATAGTTATTTTATTATTTCTATATAACCTTTTTGTCATTTTAATTAGTTTTATAAACCTTTAGAATAAAAAGGTTGTGTTACAAATACCAATAAGACGTTTATAGCTTGGCATTTGTCACATGGGCTGTTGCTGCATAGATTATTTCATTTCTTTCCCTTTAGTTTCAATTGGAAGCATTAAACAAGCCACTGCTGCAAGAAGTGAAAACACTCCATACACTGCGGTTGCCAAAACCAAGGATGATTGTATCAGTACCTGCATGAAAATAAACAATTTTTCAAGTGAAATGAAGATTACCTAAATAATGACATTGATACACTATGCTACCTACTATTTAGGAAGTTATCAAAAGTTTTGCATAGGAATAACATAAAAAATCTGCCAAGAAAACACAAATATAGATAAGCTTTCAACATGGTTATCTAACAATTTTCCCAACACCTAAGCTCACTAGTGCTATTTCTGCCTATTTACTTAAGGGTACCGGGTTTGATTCTTGGCATAGCAAAATAATTCATCATTGGTTAAACTAAGGCTTCTTCTTACGCAAAGATTATTTAATAACCAGGGCCTTGGGTGTAATGTTTGTTCTATAATTAAGATAGTTTGTGGGTCTTGTGCAGATGTAATATTCACACATTTTCTCTTGCCTCCCCAATTGTGGGGTTTAATTCCCTAAATCACAGGCATATAACAAGATGTGCTTCCTCAGTATCCTTTGGTGGAATATGTACTTTTCACTGTGGCTGTAGAAAAGTATTATTATTATTAGCACCGCGTCTTACTGCCCGTTCGGGTTATACGCACTTACGCTAATGTGCAGAGCCCTGCTTTTATGGTGAATAAAAAAGCCCAATTTCGTTTTTAAGTTTCCCAAAAGCGGTGAATAAGCGGTGAATTA
>CABFVX010010099.1:0-15465 GCA_902151425.1 Timema shepardi | reverse complement strand
AAGGAGGCTATTTATAGCACAGGAATAACGGTACCTCAAATATACACCGGTTTCGATATAAACGCTCTAAATAGCTTACATATACAATTTTCTGTGTATAAAGGACTGTTGCAGGTCATCCCCCCCACTACTGGCGTATATGCCTTATTATGCACTTGTTACACGGTTTATTTAAGTGATTATACCTTCGGTACTGAAGATATGATATAACATGATACAGTTCTTGTTAATTTACGGATTGTTTTTCTGTGATATTACATATTCTGCGTTCTAAGTACTGTGTACAGTGTAGGTTTATGTTAATATTATGGATTCATACGCACACGTGGCTTATATATTATGACCTACCCCTTGCCTCTTGGACCCCTTGTCACCAGTGCCAAAACTAACTAATAGAAAAACTCCATGCAACCTGATGTAGAGGGAGCCTGGCTTCTTATTGGGTAAGGGGAGCCAACATGTCACATGATCTTTCTAATACAAAGGAGTTGATCTTTTAAAGAAAGAAAAGTCTTAAAGCGCAATATATTTAATTTATTTCTGAAAACGCGTGATTCTCCGTATATGAAGTATTAAAAGAATATTATGGATCCAGTTCATTAAGGAAAAATTTATTTCATCCATGACTTTTTTTAATATATGAAAGGGGTCCAAAACAGTCTCATTACAGCTAGTACATGATATACCCTTATTTTGGTTGGAAGAAGAATAAAGAAAATTCAATAACATTTTTTTCGGCAAACATTGATAAAAGTTGATTATATCATTTGTGTTATTTTATGGCTTTTGTTAGTATCTATCAAAGGTGACAACTGCATATAGCTTGACTTGATGTATGAATATATTAAAATTGTTTTAATAACTTTAGTAACTAAGTTTTACTATATTTCTTACCAAAATTCATACTTTAGTAAGCTCTAACAATAAGGCAAATAGCTAATTTTTTAAATTAAATATTTGGCTGGCTTTATCTTTATAATCCATGTGCTTAAATTAAGCTAAAAATTGGGTTAGAATAATAGATTTTCTCAAGTATAGGCCTTACACCTAGTTCAATTTATTCATTAACGTAAATATACAGTAGCGTTTATAGTTGTCGTCTTGATGGTTCAAGTCTTGATACTTCAAATTTCTTAATTTCGAGTCTTGATAGTTCTACTCTTGATGGTTCAGTTCAAGTCTTGATAGTTCTTACATTGATGGTTACAGTCTTGTTAGTTCGAGTTTCAATATTTCGACTCTTGATAGTTTAAGCATTGATAGTTGAAGTCTTGATAGTTTGAGTCTCGATATTTTGAAAATTAAAAGTTCGAGTTTCAATAATTGAGGTTTCAATAGTTAGAGAATCAAATTTGGACCCCAATATAATTCTAAGTAGGGATATTCCCAGCACAAACCCATTTACATACCACTGACCTTAGTAATAATGATGATTTAAACCAGCCCCGTAGTATAGTGGTCAACGCTCATGGGTACCGACTTAGGGGTGCCAGGCTTGATTACCCGATGGTAATATTTTCCCGAAAGGGGAATTAATTGAACGGTCCTCAAGGTATGGTTTATTAGGCTTGAGCTAGGTTAAGAGTTGCCACAGGTTCTATAAGCTCATATTCACAATCATCATCACCTCACCTCATCAGGACATGGAAAGAGCCTCCACGGGAAGAATGTACTATAATTACATTCGAGCTTCCTCTGGAAAATGGTACATTAGTACTGGCTATACTGCGGTTTAAACTGTTTTAGGATCTCCGTGGTGGGTAGGCTGGGGAGCATAGTTGCCACATAGCGGGAGTTCGCGCCTTACCACCATACAAGCATTCTCAGTGACTGTCAAGAAATCTGACCACTTCATCGGTTTCTATGCCAACTGCCCTTCACGGATTGGTCACTAGCATATGATGAGCCTCCACTCCCCACTTAAGCTGCGCTGACCTCAATCCTAAAGCAGTTTAAAACGCAGTGTAATCTTTCCACACACTGGGCTACGTGTGATATAACCCATACACGCATAGATAAATAAAATGATGATTTGAACAAAATAGGAAGGAAAACTTGACAATATTTCTAAGAAAACTTCCAGAATGGAAAAATTCGTATAACACTGAAACTCAACAATGGATTAATAGTGATTAGCAACACAAAGTTTCGCGGTAAAAATCAATCGCAAATACACGTACAGTTAACAATGAATGTTTTTCAAATAGTTTCACATATTGTGTATCGTATAAACAACTTAATGTTTGTATAATGTACTTATGCAATTATATTAAAGTATCTTTTCGTAAAAATTGGTTTGTATTTTTTCCAGATTATTTTATATAGCTTGAGTTTTCAATAATTTGAGGTGGGCTTGGTCCCGTTCATATAAAACTTATATACTATACTGTATATATTTGACCAGTTTATCTTTGCCATAAGATTGATTATATTGTCACCAAAATAAAACACTGTCTTATAAAATTATCATTGAATTATTTTTTATTTTCTTAAAATTATATTTTCTAATATAAATGTAGACAAATACATTTTATGCCTATATTTAGACTCTATTGTAAATATTTATACACCTATAACTAATTATATACATACATATATCTAATTATATATATATATATAATCACCCCCCTTTGTGTGGGCCAACTTTGTCATGATGGGTTGAGGCCGGAAATGGGGGAAGTGACTGAGTTGTGATTGTGTGGGCTCGTAATTGTCCTGCCCGGGTTTTTATTGTTTTTATTGTACTACTGTATTCTATTACAAAACGTGATGTTGGTAAGGAATATTAGAGGATAAGGAAAAAGTTAATAACATCACTTAGAAGCTCGTGATAGTACTAACTATGCAAGGAATGCTTAATTAATGGCCTGACTGACCTCTAGGTGATCCCACACGGTTTACGAAACCCGGTACCTTGGACTCAACGATAACCCTCCAATACACGTACTGGGGATCCGGTGTCCTATCCCGCGTAGCCCCAAAAACGGGCAGAGTGACCCCCTAGACTCGATGGTGATCAGTCAGCCCCGTTAGCTGATACTCTGTTTATGTTGTCAGCGCATATGTTATATTTGTTTACTAGCTAATCACGACACCTTGCAATACTCGTTTTGTCATTCACACTCCAGAACATCCCCAAATGTCGAACACACGCCTTAATTTAGGCCGTGTCGATTACACACATATATATACCTACATAAATATGATATTCACATAAATACATAGACACTAGACTAATGTATATATAGTCATACTCTATAATATTACTCAATAGGTTGTCGATATACATACTTATCTATGTACATTACATATATAATTATTTATGTTTACATCCTTTACTTTTACTAACCTATGGCTTGGGTCAGTTTTTTATTCAAGACATATCTTTTTCTACTACCAGATTGATAGACTAATCGTAGCTTCATATGCCTTATAATCTAACTTAAGACTAGGACAGGCACAGCATCCAGTTCCCAGCCGTTAATTTATCACTATAACAGTGTAAACCCATATTTATCCAATTATACATTTTTCGGCCATGCCAGGAGTCAAGCCCGGGATCCTTATCTCAGTAGAGAGACACGCTACCAACTGAGATAAGGTGTTGGATGTATATATAGATATACTTATTTATACATATATGAATAGAATTTTAAGAAATAAAAGATAATTCAATGATTGCTATATAAAACACTCCCTTGAACATTATTTATTTTGATGACAATATCACCTGATGGCAAAGATAAACTGCTGAAAAAAGGAAACTGAAATATCTAAAATAAGTTCAATCCACTTTAATGGGTTCCTCTCTTCATTCTCGACATTTCAAACTTCTTTTCGTGTGAGTGCACGATTGGGGAGGGAGGGAANTTTCGTGTGAGTGCACGATTGGGGAGGGAGGGAAAGAGGGAAAGAACATGGGGTGGCAAGAAAGTATAGGAGCAGGGTGGGGATACTTTTTTCTGGGCAAAACACGGGCTTCGGATGACCTTTTAACCATCTCCAACCTGGCGTGAAATCTCTAAGAATGGGGAGTGATTTAAATGTGTCGACTGGACAAAGGGTGGCCTTCTGGGCAGTGGGATGATGGGGGTGAGGTTCGGAAAGAAAAAAAAGGGGGAGGAAGAGTTTGGTTTTGAGGATGAAGAGTCTCATAAGTTTTGAAGGAAATGAAATGGAATTTCTAAGATGAATTTGAGTTAAACATTCTATATCGATGGAGTCTTTTCTACTATCATTTTTTCAAATTTGATCAAGATTAGATGGAAACAATCTTAACTTATAATACAAATGATAATGGTGCACTAATACTTGTTTAATGATCCAAATAGGTCTTAAAGATTGAAAAAAAAAAGTTTCTAAATTTTTAGTTTTAAAATTTAGAGGATTAACATAGATATTAAAGACGTTTCATGTATTTACCATTTCAAAGCTAGAATTAAATTTAAACAAATCAGTGTGAACTTTTTTTTTGACATTACATTCAAGATTAAGATACTATTGAAATCTTATTTTTGTGGTAGGAATTAAGAGGTCAACTTTGAGAAAATGTACCAATATTTTCTTCGAGAGCGGATAGAGTCTCCACGGTGAAAGATAACAATCATTAGAAAACTAAATCTATTGCACTCGGATGAGATTCAAACTTGGTCCTTCTCGCCAATTCAGTCTATTGAGAACATACCACATTATACGACCGAAACACTGATGCTGGTCTGTGTTCATTAAAATTGAAGTGATACACTTGAATTTGTTTTGAAAGGAATATTGTTGTGCCTTTTGTTTATTGGATTACTTTGTTTCAATTAGTTATATTTTCGAAAGAAGTGAGTAAAAGAATGTAGCATTCTTATCATTAGTCTTGTTACCGTGATTATCATCAAGATCCCGACATTAAACTCGGACTATTAATGAATCTGAACCAAAAATAATCAATAATGTGTACGTAACTATTCATAATAGGTATTTTATGCTATCAAATTGAAATTTGTAATTAATCTAGAATCTAATATTATTTAGAATGAGTAAATAAAATTTGATTAAAAAATAAGGTTTTATCTGTGAAACATTCAATAAAGACTATAATGAAAGGTAATAACGATTAAAATTAAAAATAATCGTTAATAAAACTTCACAGAGCTAATACAAAACAATGAGACATATACTAAGATATTTAATAAACAAACTCACACTTAATTATTTTCTGTTAGATTTTTTTTATTTTATATTAAATTTACACGCAAAAGAATTATATTAAGTACTACCAAAGTATGCGAAGGTAATTGCTAATATTTAACAAATGTGTTATAAATCCTTACGGTACTTATTTATTATCCTACTTAATGCAAATGTAGTCATGGATAAATAGTTATCTTGGAAAGGGAGGTGTTCACTCCTTCATTAAAGTGTTCGAAAGAGGTTGCAGCTGAAGATACAAAGCTATCATGCAACTCCTATTGTTCGTAGCTGTTGGTAAGTAAACGCTGTACTAGGCCTATTATATGTCTATTTAGTTGTGTTAGGCAAGGAAATGACACACACACTTTGGATTAACTTAACAAAGCAATTTCCACATATCTATGTAAGTTTTATACTAATTTGCTAGCTCCTTCCAAAAATCATGCAATTTCCCCGCTTTTGTATTTTGAATTTTCTCGATTCAAATTTAACCACTCATCCTTTTTCTATCACCTCTACATAACACATAAATTTGGTTCTCACGTTCATAAAGTTGTTGTTTACGATTAAATACAAGAGACTGTCATTGATACTGCGTAAAAATCTATATTGTATCGCGTGAATAATTTATAGCTAAGCCATTTGTTCTAAATATATGGGCTATAGTATCATTCTTCAATTCAAAGTCAATTAAGATTTAGTTAGGTAGTTAAGTAGGTAAACCATTGACGAATTAAATCGATATTTGGTGGTTTAAATCCCAACAAAAAACATAGTAAGCAGTTTATTAGAATTTCTCTGGGAGTCATTTATAGATACTATATGGTAGGAAGACATTTTTATAAAATACAAACTTATATTTTGCGATCAATATTGACAACAATTTACTGTATTATAGGTATTGATAGTATCAATCAAAAGCAAAAGTTGAAGAAACATGAGTTGAAGTAAAAAAAAAGGTTAAAGTAGATGTATCTTTCCTGTTAGATAAGTTCTTTCCTGACAAAATTTAACTGTAGTAATCAGTGATTACATTTTGTAGGTCTACAATTTGAACGTGTTTTATTGATAATTATTATTCTTAATAAAATCATGTTTGGTATTTAATTTTTTAAATAGGAAATAATTTACTCACCAATGGATACTTGGAAAACTATTTAATTATTTTCTAGTCTTCTTTGCTGAGTATGTAAAGGTCAGGGTTTTAATCCCAGCCAAGTGTATTGGAGGGTTTTATACAATCCCTCCACGTGAATGTGGGTTCAACTCCTATAAATTATATGTTTTTATCATCTTATACCTTAGCTTAAATATGTGAATCAAGCCTGGATGTACTTGTTTGATGAGTCATAGATTACGGAAAAATCAAACCAATATAATAAGAGAATATTTGATGTGTTTTTAGCACCACGTTTTACTACACATTCAGGTTTTACGCCTATGTACTAATTACTTTAATAGGTTATGGATTAGGAAGGATTAATTAGGGATTTGAAAACAATTTTTTTTTAAAACTACCCTCAGTACACCCGACTGGGATCAAACCCTAATCTCCCCGTCTTCGGCAATCTAGTCCAACACGAGATTATCGCGTTAGACCACGTGGTCACCGAAGCGTTTTTTTGTGTGTGTATAAGTTGTTTTTGAAACTATACTAAAAACAAGCCGCGTTGACAATTGATTTCAATATTATTTTTAATTGTCTTATGTATAGATTAGTAAATGATTGGCTAGAAAAGCGTTGCTATCTAAAATTAAATCGAATACTCATTAAAATCATTAAATATTTTAATATGAGTTGTTATTTCCAGTTTTTTTTAAAGAATCGTCAGGATTTACCCATGAGAAGGTAGAGGGACTATGGATGTCCCAAAGCCACCTTAATCACTTTAAATGGTGAAGTGCCCATTCTCTTTTATTGAAAGGCTAACTTTTTCTCACACCGATGTCAGGGAAATTAACTTGTTTCAATCAAATCATTTTAACTATAAAAAATACAATTTTAGACACGTAAGAGGTCATTAAAATGTTTAATAAGTATGCGACGCCACATATTACCGACTACCAAGAAACCAAAAGAAAGAGTTACAAAATTGCATTCTTTGTATTAAGAATGGTTTCCTTGCGTGGAGGTATTGTTGCAATGAACACTAAAATAAATAGTTTAAATCTACTATCCAAGAAACAAAACTAAATAGACCTAATGTACACGTAAAACCATAAAATAACTAAAAAAAGGTATTGTACTTAAATTTAAGGCTAAAATCCAAACTTGCTAGCAGTGGCTCTCTTACGTGGAGGCATAGTTGCAAAGAATCCCAAAATAAATAGTTTAAATTTAGTATAAAACAAACTAAAACGTAAATATTAAAGAAGTATTCTCTAGTGAACGCCCGATCACACCAAACCAGATTATGGTTTTCGCTCAGTAGTAAACAATAAGCAAGTCTATTTTTGTAATGCTAATGAAGTCAACACATCTGACAGCTTCGAATACTATAAAGGATTGAAATCGAGTCAAGAGCAGGGCTTTATGGGCGTACAAAAATTCTAGAAGAAACACGAACTCACCCCCTTATATCTCCCATTCCCGTTTCTCGAATCACGTGCCAACCCTTGTATCTGCGCTAACCAGCCGAGGTATGTGTTTACTACTTACCTCCTCTTTTTCTTATTTTGTCACTGGATACCTTGCTGAAGAGATAGAAAAAAGGTTTTTTTTTCTTTCAAAAAACTGATTATTTGGTATACCTAATTATTGTTATACTATTCCCCAACAAAGAAACGCCACATAAATTCGAATGTACAGATATACCTCGAAGTTTTATTATATGTATAGATATAGTTAGATATACAACTGTGCTATAAAATTGGTATGTAATTATACTGGATAAATCAGAAGGAAGATTAGCTACGAGATAGGCTACAATCTAATAAAAACCTTTGTCTAAGTTGACAATTTTTAGAGTGTACATGTATATATATATAACAACTGAAATCAAAACTGCATTACGATGTATTAAATAACCCGAACCCACGCTGGTGGATATGTCGTATAAATTCCAAGATAATTTAGTTTGTTTTTTCGGTGATAGTGAGGTCAGGGTTCAATTCTCTGCTAGAGGTACTGAGGATTATAAGTTATTCATCATCTATCCGGTTTTTTTGTATTGTAAATGTTTGGACAGCCTGGATGAGCTGTAAAACGCAGTGCACACACCATTTACGATGAAAGGTTACAGTCTTATCTTTATGGACTCCACTATGAAACGTTCTTATATGCTGTAACATAGTGTAAGCAGACAAGGCACGCCTGCTACTTTTCAGGGTGAACGAAGTGTATATTCTATTCACGATAGGTTTTTACCTGGATGACATTTCGAAAATCATATGTTTAGGTTTTGGGTTGCCAACAACTGTAAAAGATCACAGTTTTGTTATAAATGTAAAGATCTTTAATTACCTGTTATATATTACATTAAAAATAACATGAACTTGAGTTTTCTCATACTATTTCATTTTTTTAAATAATTTCTTTTTATCCAACTCGAAACAATATTTTAAAGATAATTAAAAGTACTTATTTTTCGTTTTGGAACGTTATTGATTATGTTTAATATAGTGCACACATCAATACCTTTTAATACAGGAATCGTATTTACTTGGAAAATAAAAAAATCTTGTCATTTTTTTTACATACAATAAATGATTTGATGGTTATTTTATATTATTTTAAAATATTTAACTGAATAAAATATTTTCATCAATTGCGTGTCTGCATCATTGTAAAAAAAACTTGTTTATCGTCATGTTCAATCACATGGTTTAGATTCATCAGTCACCATCTTGAAGCTATGTTTGTTAGAAGTTTTTGTGAAAGTGGTGTGAATATTTATTTAAGTGGAATAAAACTATAAATAAACCTTGTGTCCGACTTCAAATAAATATATAAATAATATTGGCCTAGATTACTGTGGTTAACTATCACATTAATATATTACCATCTGTTTTCATTACAGTCATCCAAAGTGATAGATGTCAGCTGTTGGCGTAGTGATATATTAGGGATTACTTCTAGTAACATTTCGATCTGTCATACAGGTAAACTTAGCTCGTGAATGAATTTTATATTACAAACCAACAAGTAGTCCATTGTTATATTATAAAAGCTAATAATTAGTCCATGGGGATTAATATCGCTCGACAGGATGATCCAACGAAAATTTTTTTTCCAAGAATCGTAATATAAAATTCATCAATGATTTTTAATCAATTTTATAATTTTATCACTAATTGCTTTTACTTTAAAGCTCCAATTTTTTAAAAAAATATTTAAGAACTTATTATGCATTACCATAAATAATGCTGGGATCACGATCAAATTAACGTAACTTAAGGTTAATTTAACGTAACTTAACGTAAAGGTTCTCCTCGTATTTTTAAATGGAAGCGATCACAAGACAGGTAACTTAAGGTTCACTTGCAGTTTACTTAACTTAATATATGTCCTGGGAGGTATTTCACGTTAAGTGAACGTTACATGAATGGTATCACGTGATCAAGACAGCCAATCATTATGTGAGTGGCGTCTACAAGGCTATCTAGTAATTCATTTGTTAGTTTAATGACCACGGTCTGCTATTTAGCTTTCATTCTAGTGGTCGGACACTGAGACTAAAATAGGAAAGCTAAATTTATCAAAAATGTTTAATGATAAATATTTCTTATATCGATATAAAACAGTAAACATTAATAGATCATCACTTTACTAATAATACAACTCGCAGATCAAAACACAAAGGTACTCTAGAATGCAGATGTTTGGCTCAAGTTGTTAGGTTAAGTTACGTGAATCGTGATCACACATCTATTTCTTAAGATAAGTGAACATTAAGTGAACGCTACGTTAATTTAAAGTTGAGTTGATCATGACCCCGGTATAAGCTTGCAATATATGGTAGGTGGCAAAAACAAACAAAATGTTTATTATTATCTTACCTTTCCTATGTAATTTAAGCGTAGTCTTACGTATCTAAGGGAACATTAGAGAGTGCACATGATGAGTATTTTACTCTACGTTTAAGCTTATTATGAGTTTGACGTCTTGTATTACGTGGTGAGTGGATAACTCCAGAATCAAAAAACATAAAAAATAAAAACTTGGCATAATTATATTATATAAGAAAATTTTAGAATGTGTGCACCGGTATTGGTTTTCAACCTCTACATATTGCGATCCTTATAACTTAGACTGCATGTTCTCTGACACGTTTATCTCTGAAAAAAACTAGCAATCTGTAACATGGTATAGCAATTCGCACATAAAAAAACAATAGGTTGTGTTCATAATTATAGAGTATTTTTTGTTACTCATAAATATATTGTGAACTAAAGGCCTTAGATAATAAACAGCTGAAATTTTTAAATTGTACAGTACATAGTAAAACCTCAAAGTTTGCACCTATAGCGTTTAAAAAAACAACTACATTCATCGCCAGATGCACCAGACATTTTGATCAATAATAATTCGGGAGACTATAAAACTCAATATAGAAATAGTATATTTGATGTTGGTATACACACTTATACCCCCTTTAGTTTGTTCTTTTCCCATATGGTGAGTCTGGCGTCCTATAAGGCACCATCACCCGTACGGAAATCTACAAAACTATGGAATTTGAAAATATTAAACCTTGTAAATTTACTTAGGTATACTGGCAGATTTACAGCTCGGGCATTTATTTTTACTTTTATATAAATATTGCAAGCCTGATGCCTTGAACCGGTGCATATATCTTCAAATCAAATATACCTAGAAATCTTAAACTTTACATGCGCACTTTGGGAAAAGTGAGAGTCCAAAATATATTATGTTTTTAATTTGTACAGTACATAACTTATAAAGAGCTTGAAGACCTCGCATGATCGCCGGTTTATAACATTGTTAACTATTAGTGTGGGTTGTTTAACCAGAGGTGGATCCAGGAGGGGGGTATGGGGGCGCACGCCCCTCCAAGAAATTAAACCAATTAAATCAATGTTAAAGTCAATATTAGTTTTATTGTCACATAATATTATCTTAATAACAAGATTTCATTTTTTAAATTGTTATTGATAATATTATTAAATTATTAATATATGGTAATTATTATAAATACTTAAAAAAAGGCGCATTAAGAAGTAAAAAGACGAAAATAGGCATTAATGAAATATCCAAATTTAAGTTGCGTGCCTTTGAGTTCCTATCTTCCCTAGCGCCACACTACTGGGTAAAACCCCACACAGTTCAGTTCACGTCATTCTGTCGCCAAACGCGAGGTATCTTGCTGCCAATCTTGTTTACCAGTCAGTGCGCGTTTTTCTTTACTAGTTCGCCATGATGGGTTTATTATAATATTTTATATTAATCATTACAAAGATTAATTGAATAGCTAAAAAACTATTTTCATAATAAATGTTATAATATTTAAACGTATTTCCCTCTTAATAATCACTATTTTTTGATATTCTAAATATTTGTTTTTTAATAAATTTCAATACTAATCGCAAATTTCAAGTTAAACCCTTCATTTGAGGATTATTCTCAAGTTTAGCATTACACTGAACAATCATTAAGATTTACTCTCTATGTTTTTCTGTCAAAATTTCTTGAGGGAACCTCCCAAGAACCGATCCCGTGAGAGCACCTGCGCCCCCCCTAATGAAAATCCTGGACCCAACTCTGTGTTTAACAAAATAATGATTAATGTTTTACCTGTGCAGCACCGTAAAATTACAGATAGTAATCAATATTGTTTATTTTGTAAAGGAAAATAGACCTATATCTTATCTTAAAAATTGGACCAAAAATGTATAAATCCAAAATCTAGTAAAATATTGATATTTTCACCGTGTCTTAGGACAGGTGGGCCATACACATATAACTTAATTACGCTGCGGTATTAATGAGGAGGGTAAAAATAATTTAAAGTGTACCAGATTTCGATGTGAAGGAAGAGTGGGAGACCACCTAGATAAAAACTATACTCATTACATAGGGACCTCCTCATTATCGGCAAATCCAACTAAATGGGTTTGACTTTTAGAGCGCGTGCCGCTTAGTTAAGTCATTTATTAATTATATTCTTAGTACAAAAATTAAATCTAAAATATCAATGGAAGTCAGATTTAAAACACATAATATTAGTTAATTCCGCTTTGAATATGATACAAAATCAAAATGATCAGGGCTGCCGTTAAAGAATATCCGGCTGGGTTTGCGCTAACACTGGCTTGCTCTCCATTTGCTTGTGATACATTTTTCCAATCTTGATTAAGATTGTTAGGGGCCATACTGTAACCAATTTATATACATTTTTGGAGTAATCCTTTTGCTAGAGCCCCAAGATAGCACCCCCTTTTACCACCTACTTAGGCCTACCACCATTACAGTTTTCTACAACATATAAAAACTATATCATATAGTTTCAAAATTAGAAAGCATATTTTGGTTGCCAAGAAAAGCATATCCATGTAAAGTAATATGTATCGGACCCCGAATTTGACCAACTTCCTGACATAGCTATTAAAACCTTGATTTGAGACTTATCAACAATCCAAAAAATCAATCTAATTATGTGTATTTGTTTCAGGCTGTCTGGTGGTCCAGTGGTCCTCTGCCCAAAACCCACTGGACGAATATTCCGCGGGGTTCATCCCCATCAATTACTTGAGGAAGGATGATCCTTGCACGGATCCTACTCCTTGTGACCAGTCGTCTAAGATAATCAAGTTCTTCTGTGTCTGGGACGGACAAGGACCAGGCATTCTTTTCCACGACATGTGCTTCGTGGACGAGTTCAACTGTCAGTATAAGACGAGTAAGTCATTATTTGATCATGATTAAAAAACTGGGAGAATAATAGCATGCAGACAAAATGTCATGCTTGTTTAGTCTGTGTTTTGCCGTTGATGGAGAGACTAGGGTTGGAACCCAGGCTGGATGTACACTGCATTTGTCCTGAAAGTTGGCAGCCTTACCTTAGTATTGACAAAGGTTATCTGCAAACACGCAGGTAGCTGGGAGCGTTGATCTTACATTGATAATGGGATATTACCTCCTCCTACAATATTACTTGCCAGGACAGTAGGGTTTACGGCATATTCCAGCAGATAAGGCAGTCTATGTAATGCACTGTGTAGTGTATAGATGATGAAATAATACATGTTAAACTGGTGGCATGTGGTGCATTATTTCGTAAAGTTATATGCGTATGAAGATAGTTTTATATTAAGTTTTTATTTTTTACGCTGTCTATTTATTTTGTGTGTTTCATATGGATGTGCTTGCAGAACAATTACGTTTGTGTGTATATGTGTGTGTGCCATCTGGTAATTAGTACAGCTGCATGGCTCTTTTTAGTTTTACAAATTACTTGTGGCTGTATTTATTTATAAATCACTATGGCTAATTCAACACTGTTTCCGACCAATTTTGCAGAGATACGGAAGAGTCGTTCAAAAAAAATGTAACTTTAGGTCTCCTGACCGCATCTAACGGGTGTAAATGGGGTCACGTACTCTATTTTTAAGACTATTTCTCACATTCAATGCAGAGTGTGTATCGCTCACTCCCAGGTAGAAAAAGAAAAGTTTTAGATAACGTATGTTCAGGGTCAAAGAGTGTTTTTATAAAATATCTACTTCCAGATTCAAATAAATCTGCGCTTGTTTCACGTTGCCACAAGACAAACGAGCGCTTAACAACACTCGCGATCAGCCTTCAGTGCTTAGCAACAGCCACATGTCCTCAGTTTAATTCACAGTTTTGGGATGTATTTGTTCGTGGTCGGTTTATTCAGTGTATAGAAGAGAGTGACATTCATGTAGCGTTGCACCTGGAACCCACCAAATCAGTGATAGATCTTATTAGTCATGGTGAAATGCTGGAGGCTGTGTCGGGAACTCAGCGTGCTTTGTCATCTGAACGTGTGGTGGACGCCACTATCACCGTAGCAGATACAAATATAGCGCCGGCTTTATTGCAGCAGTTGATTCAAAAGACAATGGTGGGAGAACTTAGTGATGTTTTAGAAGGAATAATACCTCATGCTACGTATCTGCTAAGTCATCGTCAGCAACAGCCTAATCCTGTGTTTTAAGTAAATATCATAGTCACAAAGAAGACGAGAGCTGCAAAATAAATGTGACTCCTGGTATGGAGTCACACGGGATCAATTGGGACAGCGGTAATCAAACTGGATTTCCTGAACGGTTCTGCAGCTACAGAAATATAATACGAGAAGACTTGCGGGAACTCATTAAGATACCAGGGGGTCAATTTGGTTAGTAAAATATATCAATCCATTATTTAAGTGGACGTCAATTATCAGTTTTAGGTCAGGTAGCCCTACCCGTTATACTCGGTAATATTACATACACACAAACATTTTTTGAAACTAAAGGCATTCCTCAGTCTTCTCTCCTAAGCTTGTCATTCATATTGACACTTAAGAGTGATATAATAACTTCTCAGAACTCCCTCAATATCGATGAAGTTAAGTTCCATGCCATTATGTTAAACCTTCAAACCCCAATAGCTCTCTAGCTCAATTACACGAATTTCATGTTATTATTGCGGTAACTTTCACTGTAATAACTAAAACTAAGCTTTATTTGCCACATGGAGGAATAGTAGCTCATGATTTGAAGCATTAGAAGGTTTTTTGGAGCATAATATGCAAGTATCAACCAAATATGGTATTCTCTTTGTCTGTATTTTCATCACGGCTCACAAGAATAGGGTACCTTTCTGACTTCTAAAGAAATCATCTGGCCATATTTTGTTGTATAAGGGAACTTTAATGTGCCATTTCCGCACCCTACCTGATGAAGAGAAATCCCCTCCTGTGGGCTTCTCTCTCGCTTCACAAACCAAACATCGTCAAGGAGAAGTATTGTTCCACCTTACTCAAGCTAGCAGTTCTGAATATACGCGTGTGAAAACAATAGATATATTACACGAGTTTTCGGATAATGTGCACAAAATGACTATGAGTGTGATCGTACAAACCTCACATATTATCGAATTGATATGGCTGGGGCAGAAGAATAAAGCAAAATCCACGTAAGTTTGAGTTTAAATACCGGGAACATATTCGAAAGGACATACAGAGAAACAAAATAAGGTGAGTCCCCATACCTCACCATGGCCATCATCAGAAGTGGGGGGGTATTATGGGCACAACTTGACCTTGACCTAATTTCAGGTCATTTGAGGTACCGTTATTCCTGTGCTATAAATAGCCT
>CABFVX010010098.1:0-15468 GCA_902151425.1 Timema shepardi | reverse complement strand
TTCTCTCTACACGCCCTAATTCTCTTCTTACTCTCTATATCTGTATTCCTTCTTCCTCTCTTTCCTCGCCATCCCTTCTCTCTACATACCCTAATTCTCTTCTTACTCTCTATATCTGTATTCCTTCTTCCTCTCTTTCCTCTCCATCCCTTCTCTCTACACGCCCTAATTCTCTTCTTACTCCCTATATCTGTATTCCTTCTACCTTCCATACGGGGAGTCACGGTGCTCAGCTGTAAGAACTCGGCCTGACGTACGGGGCATGGGCACGAGCCTTCGCCACCATCCGGTACTGACAGAGCTCTAATCTCATTATTGCTAGTTTCATATATTGTACATCAGTCCTAGAGACTATGTTTCTCTGAATTTTTATCATGCAGACTTTACGTTATGAGCCTTTGGCTTGGAATGCAGTAATGTCTTGGTCAAAGACTTACTAATCTCCACAAGTTCCATTTATACATTTTGAGCCATTGTTTCTCATGACGACCTGGACGTCATGTTCATCTGTTTAATATTTGGATGGCTACTACCAGGCTGTCTGTCTTGTTTTCCAAATCACAGTTGTGTTAATGGATATCTATGTTTTGAGTTGGTCAAGTAGTCACGCTTCTCGTGCGGTATTAGCTTCGGTAAGCAACCCATGGAACTGCACTAGAGTCATAGTGGGGTCCACGCAAATACCTTTTTCTTTGCCTTGTTTTTGGGCTCCTATTGTGTTAGTGTTGCTCTTAGTGTAATTGCAATTAGAATGGTTTGTACTATTGAATACTTTAGCAGTACCGTAAGGGAAAGAGACCAGCCATAGTACTATTTTGTTGACACCTGTTTATTAGCCATCGACCGCAGTATTCCAGGAACCTTTCTACTGTTTATCATCATCCAAAATGTTTTGAAGAGATTATCTTACAACCCAGTCTAGCAAAACTGATTAAGATTTATATGTATATCTTGTTCTATATTTTTGTTAATAGCTACGTGATTATTTTTTTCTTTATAAAACTTTTACCTGTAGCCTGGCGCCTGCTCAGCCCTTGTAGCTACAGCAACACAATAAAATTTCACAAAATCTTATTATTTGAAACCAGCTTCAACCTTATTATCTTGTAATTGTGTAGCACTGCCCTTACTCTTACCAAAAGAATAAAGCTGGCGCACAACATAAAAATATCATATAAAAAAAGGAACCAATAAGTGCAGAGGAGCCGATAGGATAGTAACGAAAAGCGAAGAGGCCCACACTGGTCTATTCACTTTTTGCTTCCATGAACTCACACTCAAATTATTCTATTATATATTACAGGTACAAGCGAAGAATATCAAAGGTTTGATATAAAGACATGCGTCAAAAATAACATTTTAATTTTATTGTGATAAAAATTGAACAATAAATTTGTGCTATGAAGCAATGGCAAAAAACAAGAGTTACGAGAACATTTAGTAACCATGATCGGTTACTATTCAATGTGATATATAAGGTTACTCCAAAGAGTAGAAAACAATACAACGACAATATGAAACTTTGGGTGCCGTATGGGCTATACTTATCTATGACCTTGATCACAGAACATACCATATTTCCCTGCCACGCAGGTAATACGAGCCTTTTACTTGGACAACGATATATTATGCGAAATATAAACTATCTTTACCATTTGAGAAATATGTTACAAGTCCTAACTTGGACAACCATAGCAATGTCACATAAGCAAGAATAAACTATTTTTACCTTTGAATAATATGTTACAAGTCCTAACTTGGACAACAATATCAATGTCACATAAGCAAGAATAAACTATTTTTACCATTTGAGTAATAAGTAACAAGTCCAAACTTTGACAATAATATACAAATATTACTCAGCCGTATGGGTGATAGACATCTAAGCTCTCAAAAGCGATACGTAAACAAAAACTCGTGACATTACACGAAACCTTACGGGGCTTCATGTTGAAGTAAACTAATATGAAAGAGTTCAAATTAAATGAAGTTTTTATTAATTGTTAATATTACTCGCCAAAAAGGAATTTCCATGAACAATAGGTCGAAAGAGAATTTAGTACCTCCCTGAAATATCCTGGAAATTTGGTGTGTCCGAGGACCCGATCCAGACAAGAGTCCTGACAAGAGTAGTCGTACATTTTGAACTACACCATTATATACTCTCAGATTTAGCTCTAAAAAGGGGGGAATAGGGGTAAACAAATAACTTGTGTTGGGTGATTAGCCTGTGGGCCGTTCATGATTCTCAAGTATTGGCCCGCGGTTTATCTTTGTTATTACGCAGTAATACTCCCCTTTGGAGTATACAGCTCATGAGCCGCTTCTGCCCCTCTGGCATGGCTGGAGCAGTCATTAATTACTTGTATGTATGTTGTGATATTGATCGCCCGTTGAGTGATCAAATTGTGGGACGTGTTCCCGATCGAGCATGGCCCGTAGATTTTGATATATCCATGTAAGTTGGTCGATCCTCTTGTAAGGGGTTTTGCTCTGTATTCAGGGCGCTCATATGTAACTGGACTTGAACTTGCCCTATGTAAGTAATAACTAAGCGTGCGCGGCTAACAAGCCTTGTGATAGAGGGACCAGTAACGTAACTCAATTGTCTGAGTTAGTCCTTCCGGCGCCTCACGCCCCTTGTTGGCCAAGGCTTAGGCAAGCTACCTCATATTTAGTTTGTATAGACAGTTCTTATTGAGATTACGTTCTAAATATTGATCATGTATCTTGTGTTTCATTAAATTGCATTACTTCTATTTTCCTCTTTTTTCTTTATATTTCTGTATGCGTGTGTATGTGCACCCCGGGGACTACTAAGGTTGATGTTGGTGAAACCACTAACGACGACCAACACAAAATAAAGCCAAGAGTACCGGTGCATAGGGAAACCAACCTGGGACCATAATAAAGACGGAAGTGTCAAATTACTACGTTTAAATATCATTTTCGGAATAATAAAATGACATTGAAACTTTATAGACTGTATGCAAGAACGAAACGAGTAAGAGTGAAAGGCGAGTGTTATTGATCTGCCTCGATATTGAGCTTTCTGCAAGAGTGTAACCTCTAAGATAGCTAATTAACACCACTCACACTTATGAGTGTATATTAATATTCTTTTAAATCCACTCAAAAATCACACTTCTTATTCACTCTTCACGTTTGCTTATTTCACTCTTGCAGTCCATCTTATCCATTTATTGAAGGAAAGACTAATTTTCTTATTCTGACAAATCGCTCTAAATGCTACTTATCTGGATGGATTAAATCAAAAATCATCTCAGATGTTATGAGCTATATATAAGACTGATTGATGCCTTGGTCCGTTCATACATCAATACATGTTTTAAATAATAATAATTTATAACTATGGTTATATGATATAATTCTACCAAACAAATAATTACAATATGATTTATAATACAAAATATCAAAATTAAACTATCTTAAATCGATAAGTTAATGATTAATTGTAATTTGTATGGTATCATTTATTGTGGGCTATTCTATTAATTCACTAGTTATCACATTTGGGATAGAATAATGGCTGTATAACAGTAAATTGTAAACTTGGAGGTTCAAACTTCTCTACAAAATTTAAATTGCAAGCGCTTCTCCCCAACGACACTAACGCCATTTGGCTAATAATATATAGGGAAATAGAGATATTAAAATATTATTATAAAATGATGATTTTGGAATACTAACACAGCTCCCGTAGAAAGCTTAGAAACTTTAAACCAGATTTCAAGTAGAGGGTCTCATGTACTACAACGAAACCATGTGAAATATTTAAAATCTATTGCGTAAACATATGTTTTCAGTCTGCATTAAAAAATCAATTGTCTGTCTTTGCTAATAAAAGGAATAATCAAAAAACTTAATCTCCTTGGAAATGAGTTTTGAATAATAAAGTAAAAACTTCTTATTTATTAATCCTGATGGTAATCATAATTAAGTACTAACCGTCTCATGTAGCTGGCTCTACATGAATAAATTTATAATTTAACCATACCACAAATATCTCCAAAACATTTCTACTTAAATATCTTAGTTGATATACTAGACTGTCAATTAAATGTAATAACAACAGGTCTTTGTGGGTTAACACTCGTTATAATTATATAAAACTAATCTTGGGTATATTAATCAAAGCATTTTTTTAACAAAACAAAAAAATTAATCTAACCATATGTCACTAATTGTGTTAAAAACTGTTTTGATTACATTATATTAATTATGGTGATAGTGTGCTGATATTTTATGAATCTGCAATATTAATTCTGAACACGAAAATAATATCTGTTTGTTTACGATAAGGTGTTTTTAATGTAATAATGAAACATTATTTTGAATATTTCTACTACCTGACGAAGAAGGCCATGGTTGAAATAAAAGAAATGAGAAAATTATTTTTGTAAGGTTGTCAGCGTTATAATAAATGCAAATAAATTAACAAATACTCTACTTTTATAAAATAATAATATGAATTTTAATCTAAATTTATTACACAGTTTTTTCATCGATACATCAAATATTATTTGTTAGAACAAAAGGAAATTGACTAAACTTCAACGCCAAGGATATCAAACTAAAATATTAATGAGTATATCAATAGCGTCTCTACAAGGTTTGTTCGTTCTTACTAGAAACAAATTTGGTTGCGCCCGTTGCCAAGCAAAATAAATCTTTGTTGGTCTCTTCTCGGAATACCATTAATGACGTTTGTTTGAGTTTATGAAAAATATAGTAAATTATATCAAAGAATGCATCGAAAATGAGCAGTGGATGTTTCGGTGGTTGTTTCAAAGGGCTAGGCCGGCGTGTCTGAGGGGCGTATTGCAGTATCCGGGAGCGTCTGGCACATGTACGCCGAAATTTACAGCACGGTAAATCACGAACGTGCATCAATAGGACCTTTATCTTTTCTTTCTATCTTATCTCAGTGCTAGGGAACTCGACTGGTGTGATTACCTTTCTCAGGTAGGATTGTCTCAATGCTAGGAAACTCGACTGGTCGTGGTTACATTTCACATGTAGGATTGTCTCAATGCTAGGAAACTCGACTGGCGTGATTACCTTTCACAGGTAGGATTGTCTCAGTTCTAGGGAACACCACTGGCGTGATTACATTTCACATGTAGGATTGTCTCAATGCTATGAAACTCGACTGGCGTGGTTACATTTCACAGGTAGGATTGTCTCAATGCTAGGAAACTCGACTGGTCGTGGTTACATTTCACATGTAGGATTGTCTCAATGCTAGGAAACTCGACTGGCGTGATTACCTTTCACAGGTAGGATTGTCTCAGTGCTATGGAATTCCACTGGTGTGATTAAACTTTCACAGGTAGGATTGTTTCATTGCTAAAGAATTTTACTAACGTTCTCAGCTCTCACATGCAGATTGTCCCAGTGAATAGGAATTTTAATGACGTTCTCAGCTCTAATAGGCAGTATTTCCTCAGTATTAGGGAACTCAACTGACCTACTCAATACTTACACGCAGGATTGGAACTCTACTAGGGAATTCAACTGATATGCTTTGCTTTCACAGGATTTTAAGGTATCCTTTTTTTTAAATGGTGTTGGTGTTGGAATAGTTTTGTTATAAAAGATTATAGGGATAGCTATAGGGAGTATAAGATGCTATATTATAACACTGTTATTTCTAGTTTAATATAACAGAAATAAACTATAATTATTAATTATTTTCCTAGTCAATAATTATGCTGTCAATTGTTACTTATGTATATATATTTTTTTAATATTGGCACACATACCCTCAACTTATTTGTTGAAATGGAGCTACAGTATTACCTTCCCTATTCCGAGTAATTACACCTAAGTTATTACATTTGTCAAAAATCCATAAACGGTAAACTCTCGATTGACCGGGGGGATCAACCGATAGACCACCGGTTGAATGTATTTTATCTGTCACCCATTGCACAGGTGCAGCAATCTCTCATAGAGAGAGAAAGACAGACAGACCTCCCTTATATATGAGACAGAGACAAATATTAATACTGCACTTTAGTTAGTACAACTCTCTAAGAGAAAACAAATTAAATTTTAAAAAAACTATCATTTAATATTATATCTTCAGCACCAAGGGTGCAATGATCTAAATAAATCGTGTGCAAATTTAAAGGTCCTACTCATTTCATAAGTGTAAAAATTACAATTAACCTGATAGCAGAACCGTATAAAAGTGCGCAGTAAAACAAACTTGCACCCATCGCCACCCCCATATTACTATAATTGACGCTCGATTACGGGGCTGTAAATACCAATTATCTCATCAATGACCAATATCATTATAACTGGCACTCAATCACGAGGCTGTAAATACCAATTATCTCATCAATAACCAATATCATTATAATTGGCGCTCAATCACGAGGCTGTAAATACCAATTATCTCATCAATAACCAATATTATTATAATTGGCGCTCGACCACGGGGCTGTAAATACCAATTATCTCATCAAATAACAAATATCATAATAGGCGCCCATTGCGGACGCGTACCGTGATAAATATTTTTATGTTTTCGCTAATGGTGAGTAAGAGTAATGTTAAATGTAAATATACACTTATGAGTCATCACGCTAGTGAATAAAATTGATATATTTTCAATTAATAGCGAATATACCTCCCCCAGAATCACGACTGCTTTTCAAACTAATAAATGTTTTCACAAAATATGTTTAATGTAACACCTACTTTTAGCGGTGGGGGGTGGAACAAATTTTCAAGTTTTACCCAATAAAATAGATATTTGTTTATCTTCTAACGTGTTCTTTGAGTATATCAGAGTCATCATCGGAACTAAGGAAAGAGATTGTGAATAAACAAAGAGGATCACTTGCACAATTTCTACTCTCTCACCCACTTTGGCCCTATTTGACCAATCATATTTATGTTCTGCTCTGCATTCCTCGCACAGGAATGTATTCCCTTCAGTACCTGACCAATGAGTGTTCTATTTTGGGGGTGTGAACAATTCACAAGTACAGTTTAAACTAATACTACTTACCCTGGCAACACGACATGCCACGACATGCCACGACATGCCACTGATGTCCAGGGAAGTGAATGTTGATATGGTTTTAAATATTTTTACTAAAATAAAGTACGACACAATCTCACAAAAGTTCTCATATTGTGTACTATTGCTTTGAAGAAAACTTTCAAAAATAGGTTTTAGTAAGCTACCCTTAAATAAGTTTTACTCATTAAAACAAACACATTATCCTGTTAATCACAAAAATCACTCTTTATATATATTTCTAAGCCAAATTGTTTAAATATAAATATATATAAGACTATTAGGAACATTCAAATTTTCAAAAATAAAAATAACTATCTTAAAATTATTCAAAATTTGTAAAAATAAAAATTTACTCTGATTTATCATGAAAAACTATTTACAGATTCCCATTTTGAACTCTATCTTCGAGTTCAATTTCCAAAATATTCAGATTTTTATTAATTTGTCGTGAGTAAATAGCACTTAAATTAATTTACTTTTGATAAATAAATATTGATTATTTTTGACATAACAAAATTTCCGCCCTCTCCTGCCCCCAAAACAAGTATACAGTTTTATTTCTCATGTTAATATCCAAACACACCCCAAATACAAGTTTTAAACAAAATTGTTATAGTAATTTTCAAAATAACTCAAATTTTCCAAAATTACTCCTGATTAAAAGAACGTCAATCAAATTTTTACCACCCGCCTCGGTGGCTTAGTTGGCTAACGCGCTAGTCATGTTAAGCTCGACTGCTGAGGACGGGGAGATCGAGGTTCGAATCTCGGTCAGGTGAACTGGGGGGTGGTTTTTCCTAAATGGTTTTCCACTCTCCCTCCACAAAAATGCGGATTCACTTGTTCTAATTCAACCTTCCTAATCCCTAATCCATTAGCGTAATTAGTACTTAAAGCGTATAACCCGAACGGTTAGTAAGACGCGGTGCTAAATATTATTAAATTTTTACTCAAAACAAAGTATAAAGAGTTATTTGTCATGTCAAACACTCCCAAGATGTACATTTAGTTCGAAATAGTTTAGGCAATTTTTAAAATATCTTCAGTTTTTGAAAATTAAGTCATCAATAAATTAACCATAAATGAGTTTTTACTTCAAAGAGAAGTATATCTACAGTGTTTATTGCCATGTCACACAAATCCTGAATATACATTTTAAACCAAATCGTTAGAGCCATGTTGGAAAAATCTGGAATTAAAAAACAACTCATCAGTAAGTGTAGCATGTCATTTATATAATATGACATCTACAATCAAAATTCCATAAAGACAGTCAAAATTCTAGAAAGACAATTACTAACACTACTATTAATTACTACAACTACAAAGACAAGTGCTAATCAATTCCAATAAGAAGAGACAGGTGGTGACTCACTCAGAATTTGTGTTGCCGGGAAACGCCCAAGCGTCGAGAAACATTGCCAAAGCGGACCATTTCAGTATCGTGAGCATTTTCACGTCTGGATCGAGGGACACACGTCGAAGAAAAGATAGATTATTGTCTCGGCTGACAGCGCTAGTGAGAAGGTGGATTTATTTTGCAACTCTCCCCCCTCCCTCCCTTTCCTCTAAGATATCCATGTCCTGTCCATGTTCTATTGCTATCTAACAGATTCCCGGTGAATAACATTTTTTTATTCCATAGTATTTATTCGCCAGGGAAGAAGGAACTACTCCATTCAACTTCAGCACCAAATACTACTGGTGGCCACGATGTGTCAGGCGTCAGTCGCACCGCCACTTCACCGAGGAAACCTATTCTGAGAATATCGAGTATCATGTCAGAATGTCTGACGATTATTCCCCTATACCCATAAGGCATAGTTTAAATATGAGGGCTCTACACTCTACATATGTATAGGACCAGGTGATTGAGTATACCGAGTCCATGATATAGAGCTCCTTTTCTAAGTACTTAAGACTTATTTATATTCTTATGACACCCTAAACGGTGTGATCTCGTTTAGAATCTTTATGGCAACAATCAGATCATCTAACATTTTCTTGGACCTAGTTAGGTCAGTGACTAGTTGCAATCACAATTACAGCCTTGTATGTGTAGATATTGACTGTGAGCAACCTGTGGGAGCATTGCTAGTGTTAAATAGTGGCCCGCGAGGATAATGTTCTCTTTCGGCCCCATCAGGCACCTTATTTATCTTAGTGTTAAAAGATAGTTTGTATTAGCTATTGTATGCCCTAGTAATGGTTAGATGTATACATTTACTATTGATTGCTCTGGCAGTACTCATAAGGAAATGACAAACCATATTAAATTTCCATGTAGATGCCTGATTGTTAGCCATCTATTATTTGTATAGTGGAAGCTCCTCTTATAGGATATCATTTTTTGGATTTCGTAACTCTCCTTGAGGGCTGATACTAGCAAGCTAACTTAAATTATATTCTCCTTAGTAACTCTAAAAATATTGTATTTGATGCTATGTTTCACTTCTCAATCGTTTCACTGTTTTTCATGACTAGACCTCTCAAGTATTAGTCTGGTATTGGCCTGGCTTTGTATATTGCCTAAAAACTTAATTCCCCTTTTTTACTGTTACCGAGTTGTGGCAGACGCTTCATCGTTCGAGTAAGAGCGAATATCCCTATTTCAATGTTTATTAAACTAAACTAAATATTCGATCTAACCCCTGTTGTTTCCTTGTGGACAAAGTGATTATAACAATTCTTTCAATCTAATGTAGTCTAATTCAATTAAAATCTTGTCACTCATATGTAATTCTATTTCTCCTTATTTACCTTTTAATAAACCTATTTGTTTGTTTGGATTTATTTTGTTGTTACACTATTTACAGATGTTTACACAAATCAGTTACTCTAGACACATGGCGAACCCAGCCCCCAGAAGGACTCTCGATCGTAATACGACATAGAAACATTTATAACACCATAATTAAAGCATGTAGCACCCTCAAGGGCTGATTAATTGGTTACACTGGGTGAGGGGATGTTTAGGTTTAGGTTTAGTTTAATAGAAACAAATTACATACATTTTCAAGGGTGATAATAATACAATTACCAACATTATAGTTCTAAGATGTAAGTTTGAGCCTATAATACCTAGAAGAAAAATAGCAACTGAAAAGATGCAGGGAAAAATTTCCAAAAAAAACCACTGCACTAAGGGATGAATTAATTTAAACTTTTAGAGCTGTATTGTAGAGAGTTAATTGTACAATTGGGTACCAATAACTTGGGCCCAGAGAAGCTCCAGTACAATTGGTGGGGGCTGTTGTAAGAGGTGGCGATGAGGGCGAGCAGGCCCTCAGGATCTTGCACCAATGGTTCCGATAAGAGGATTGTCTGAGTTTCGGAGCTTCCGAAAGAATCTATCTGTTCGCTGGTGCATAATGAGATCAAGAGGTGGCAGTCCCGACCCTGTGTAGATCACATAGTTACGGGTTTTGGGGGGGAGCGGGGGGGAAGACCCAGGATAAACGGAGGTAACGATGGAAAAATGAAACAAAGGGTCTAAAGTTACAGGGGTGGGGGCCACGTGACTCCAGACGAGAGCCGCGTAAAGAAGAATTGATAGAATGTAAGATTGAAATAGAGTGATCTTATGTGAGAAAGAAAGGGGACAGAGTGGTCGAAGAACTGGGGCTAGGGCATACATTACCCCACGAGCCTTGTTGCGTACATTCGTGAAATGATCAGTAAAGTTAGGACGGCGGTCCAATGTGACCCCCAGGTAGTGAACGGAATCTTGCCAAGGTAGAATGACCCCCCCCTCCCAAATAGCAGATGAGGGAAATGCCCAGGATGACGACGTGTGAAAATTATGGCCTGTGTCTTGGCCAGGTTGAGCAGGAGCTCCCACGAGGTGAAGTAGAGGGCGAGAGAACGAAGTGCACAGGACAGTTTGCCCGGGAGAACGCGGACGTCCGTGGACTGAGCCATAAGCGCCGTGTCATCTTCATAAAGGGACAAGCTGCAACTTGGAGGAAGAGGGATGTCGTGGGTGAACAAGGAGTAGAGGAAGGACACTGGCAAGGATAGGATGGGATGGGGATAACACGGCGTTCAGGCGAACCTGGAACGTTCAGTTAAACAGAAAGTATTGAAAGAGGTGAAGTAAGTGAATAGGCAGTCCAACCGCAAGAAGTATAAGGAGAAGACCAGAATGAGACACAGCGTCAAACGCCCCCTGGACGTCCAGTACTACAAACCCTGTATGAACGCACCTGGAAAACCTGTCCGTTATATGGTCAACGACCAGGGCTAGCGCGTGGGTGGAAGAGTGACGGGCCCTATTCCCGAACTGATAATCAGGGAGAAGACGCTTATCCTCCACCCAGCAGAGAAGACGTTTCAGTATGACCCTCTCCGCTACTTTGCTCACACAGGAGAGAAGGCTAATTGGGTGGGAGGAGGAAGGGAAATGGGGGATTTGCCTGGCTCAGGTATAGGGACTACTAAGGCTGTCTTTCAGGATGAGGGGTAGAAGGATAATAGAAGGATAGCATTGAGAATTTGAAGGGGGAAAACTATAGCCTTCTTGGGGAAATGAGTAAGGAGAGGATTACACACCCGGGGCGAATATGAGAGAGGATCTCACGGAGATCAGCTGGGGTAACAAGAGAAACGTCAGTCTGAGAATCGGTGGGGATTGAGGGAAGGAGTGGTGAGCTTGGAAAGCCTGAGCGGCCCTCAGAGCCCAGGAAAATGTAATTCGAGTGAAAGCAGGCCTCAAAGCTATTCGCTAATGCCTCCACCCTATCAACGTTGGACTCGAGCGTGTTCCTCTATCTCGAAACACCGGAACAGGGGTTCTTCTACGCCTTAGTCCACGAAAATACCGCCATACGGAACCATCCCCTGGAGAAAGAGCCTCCAGGCTCCTAAGATGAATTTCTGCTGGGTCAGGGGAGGGAAAATAATATTTAAAAAACTCCCCATCACCTTTATAAGTTAATCAGGGACTTTTAAAAATATACAAATGTACAGTGTGATGGTGAGAAAAACAGATATCATTGATGGAAAAGAGATGGGTAGTAAACTCAATTCAAATTATAAGTCCGAACATTTTTATTTCCCCCCTTCTAAACGATCTCTGCACCAGAATGGGCAAAAATGCCCAAAGGGAAAACTCTCATTTCTATTTTCCGCCAGGCTTACGTGTGGAAATCACTACGTAAACCTGGTGGAGAACCAATTATCCCCCCTCAACCAACCCTGTAGACTCAGTCGGTATTAGAGCCCCTATTAATTGCATGGCGGGGTACTATTATCTAGTACGACCGACCCCGGCGTCTCTCTCTTTATTCCTTTTATATGTTATACGTTAGATCAACTATCCATCTATGATTTCTGTTTTTCTCACCATCACACTGTACATTTGTATATTTTTAAAAGTCCCTGATGACCATATAAAGGCAATGGGGAGTTTTTTTTTATTATTTTCCTTCCATTCACCCAATATAACCAATTATCAGCCCGTCAGGGCGCCACATGTTATCATATTAAGTGTTATTTATGTTCTATGTCGGATTACAATCGAGAGTACTTTTGGGGGCTGGTGCTTGTGATGTATATGTAGAGTAACTGCTTCACGCAAGTATCTGTTCACTGTGTTACAACAAATAAAACACCTATCAAACAAACAAACAAAATACAACCACATGAATGACCCAATGATAGAGCCCCATAAAGATTGTTTTATTTTTAGTTAAATTTCGTTTTTTAAATCTCACTTTTCAGTGTTATTTCGTGTTCATTCAAAATTAAATATTATCTGAGGTGTTTAAATATTATTTACTATTGAGACAATGTATACAAAATTAAAATATATTATTAAAAAAAATATATTTGCCTTAAAATTCTTTGTCAAGTTTGTCTTTATATTTCACAATTTTGTAGCCTAAAGTTAGCTTACACTACAACAAAATACTAATCAAATTAGATCATTGTCAAAATTACTGCTTAAGTTCGTGTTTATTTGATGATTTTTTTTTCTAAAGGTGGTGCTATTTCGTTTTATAGGTAAGAGTATTTCTTGTAACAAGGCAATTTTTTTAAATTTTGCTTTTCATAAACATTGTAAATGATATCTAAAAACTATCAAAGGAAAAATTACTTGATTCCATCTTTGTATGGCACTTTTCTCTTGATGGCGTCTCACCAATTTTACAGGTCTCTACCCATTGGATATAATGTATCTTGGTTCGTCTTGCGTCATTTTTGACGCGGCGTTCTCTAGGTTACGACATAAATGACGCGCGGCAGAGTACCGATCCGGGTACCAATGAATTTAACAGAGCGATTATTTGTGTATCAACAATGAATTGTAGTCTGTAATTATCACGCTGATTGATCCGTGATTTTTATTAATATTCAAAATTTGTTAAAACGAACAAATGAAGATAAACACAAGTAACGCGTGGACCTGATTTTAATAGACGGTCATTTTACAACAATACACTCAACAATAATTAATAGAAGGGAGATGCACGATGTGGCCTCAGGAGGGGAGGAGATATGAGGCTTCAGAAGGTGAGGAGAGATGAGTGACGTGGCCTCGGTAGGGGAGGAGAGACGAGTGACGTGGCCTTGGTAGGGGAGGAGAGACGAGTGACGTGGCCTCAGTAGGGGAGGAGAGACGAGTGACGTGGCCTCGGTAGGGGAGGAGAGTCGAGTGATGTGGCCTCGGTAGGGGAGGAGAGACGAGTGACGTGGCCTCAGTAGGGGAGGAGAGACGAGTGACGTGGCCTCGTTAGGGGAGGAGAGACGAGTGACGTGGCTTCAGGAGGTGAGGAGAGATAAGTGACGTGGCCTTGGTAGGGGAGGAGATATGAGTGACAAGTCTTCAGAAAGGGGAGGGGGGAGACCAGCGGCTGGGCCTCAAGAAGGGAAGGGTGAAAAGCGACATAACCTGGAGAAAGGAGGGGAAAAAAAGACAGACATTAATCGAAAAGCTCGTGCTGTTGTAATTCATTTTATTTTACTGCTCTCATATTTATTCTATCTTTTTATTCAGTATTATTATTATTATTAGCACCGCGTCTTACTACCCGTTCGGGCTACACGCACTTACGCTAATGTGTAATGGTAAGGTGATTGCAAGATGAAATGGAGAACCTTTAGTTTAACGTGAGATCCGAACCACGGTGGAGACCTGGCATTCAACACATTTACCAGATGTGATTAATACACGTCTTGTCATAGGTGAAGGAAGGGTTTTGGTAAATCTTTGTATTTATCTAAGCGATTTTTTTTAAAGGGTTGGCCTTGGGGCCCCCAATCCTTGGGGGCCCTCTGCGGATGAATCACTTGCATATGCTAAAACAGTTCCTGGTTTTAGTTTTTTTTGCCCTGGGCCCCACATTTCTTGACACCTATTAATAAAGTATGGATAATAAACTTAAGCTTAATGAGAAAAATTAACCACATATGCGTGTGAAAAGAGAGAAAATTCATCTAGTAACACACTCTATCATAACACCTTAGCTCAGCTGGGATCCGAACCCAACCTTTCGACAACAGAAAACATACTATACTTGATTGACGCTTTAGATCACATTAACACGATTGGAAGACAGCAACAATAATAATAATTTATATACTTGACAATAATGCATTTTAACAATGTCATAGAAACCATTTGGTTACCATGAATACTTTATTTGGGTGAATATAAAAGTCAGATATAAAAACTGTGAGAGTGTGTGATATATTTATACTTATAAATCTTTAAACGATTATAAACTTCTCGCTAATTGAGATTAATACAACATTAATAACGGTGTGTCAGAAGTGTTTTGGCAGCTGGTTGACTGTTGTCGCAAGGTAATATAATAATAACAATAGTTTAATAAGCTTAGATGAAAGTCTTGAAAGAGAGTAAGACTCTTCTCAGTATCTAAAGTTTGATTCAAACAATTTGCCGAAAATAAAGAACAAATTCTGCTTAAGAGTCGCAGCAATTTACAAGATACAAAAATGTACCCATGATGCTTTGCTACGCCAACTAGAAACTAATATACACCAACTAGTTTTATTTTAGAATCTTTTTCCTTTCTCTTGATATGTTGTATTACCCCCCTCCCCCCGCGCTTTAAAGTTTTTCCGGAGCCATTGAACCCGGGACATCTGACCTCAAATCACTTATTTAAATAAATAAAGTTAGCGTTTCGTTGACAACTATTGTTTCTCCCGGTTTACTGGATCTCAGACGTTTAAAATGAGAAGTACTTTATCAAAATTGGTTTAATCTTTTCTAGTAATTATATAACAGGTACGGGAACATCTACCAATTTCCGTACGGATCAAACTTCGTGAACAAATCCGCCACGTCTGAACGTAGTTCTTTCCCGATCAAAGATGCCTCATTTAGACAAACTTTAGCTCAGTCGATAGTGTGTGTGTATACCAAGCTAAGTATTTAGGGT
>CABFVX010010097.1:0-15468 GCA_902151425.1 Timema shepardi | reverse complement strand
AAAAAACACTTTAGAGAGCTTCTAGAGGTGTTTAAATATATAGATTTCTTTCCTCCGGCAGCTAGGAGGATCTGTTAGCATAAAAACACTCTAGAGAGCTTCTAGAGCTATAATATTTAGAATTGATCTTAGCCTCCGGCATTTATGAGGCCCCGTCTCCCCTGAAATTATTGGCTGGCCACGGCCTTGCAAGAATGTAAAATTATACTAAATCTTTTTATTTTTAACATTCAAGGGTTATATTTAGTTTAATACGGTTATTAAAGTTTAAAAAAAATACCCACCCCCGCTTCCCCCTAAAGATACTAGGTAAATAAAAATACATACTGTCAACTTTCTAGCGAAGAAAAAGTAGAAAATTCGCTTTGAACATGTTTGAAAATAGAACCCTTAGTTGTTACAATTACAAGCAATATGTTACTAAAAATTAACTCCATCAAATTATACATATTTATATGCAAATAAAATATAAATGGTTAGAATTATACATAAGACTGATATCGGGGATACAGTGGCCGTTTTTTTTTGTCAAGGGCTTTAAGAAGTTTTGGTGGAAATAGGTGTGTGTGTGTGGGGGGGGGAGTAAATTAATATTCAAGAAAAGATCTCTACTAAAGATAATCAGGCATGTACAATGTGCATGACCTATAGTAGCTTGAATTAACATTATAAAGAAGGGGAGACTGACCTCAGTTACAAAGCGATTGCAAATTACAGTTATTTAAAAATAAATATTGTAGTTCTGACCTAAACTTGAACTATTCCGATAATGCTAGTCAATAATTTTTAAACGTAACTAATATAAACAATATTAAAGTAAAAATAAAGATAATGTTATCCAAAATGTGCCGCCCCCTAAAGCCGCCGTCCATAAGTCCGTGCCTAGTGGGCTTATAGTGTAAATCCGCTTGTGCGGAGATATGATAACCACAATAATTGAAGACCGTACGTATTAGGAAACATTGAAGATTTTGTCTAAACTATAAGCTTGGCAACGTCGACAAGACAGGTAGAGTAGCGCATACATATCCTATCTCTCTCTAGTTCGCTTACAATAAGAAATATTGTTAGGTTGGGTCGCCTGTCGCATACCTTAGTTAACCACAATTCGCTCTTCCATTCGTTTCATTCTGACAAATCTCTCTGGCGTTCTACATACTTCAATAAGTCGACGAAATACAAATTACGTTTGTCGCAATTTGTCATTGTGTTCTTTATCTCGTTTCAATAGTCACCTGGCGTATCAAGATGAAATGAGCGTAGAAATATCAAGCGTGTTCTTAATACAAGATCAACTCTTATCTTAAAAATTGTGACAGGGTCTAACAAAAAAAAAAGTTCCTTCCGAGAGTGAAAAGGAATGTTGGTTGGGTAGGAGAAACAAGTTTACTGTTGGCTGTCCGCAGCGCTTTCTAGTGCGTGGCTGCGGTACTGAACTTTCCCATTCCAAAGCAACAAGTGGAAAGAATATTTTCTTTACAGAGTTCGCGCGCCATCTTGGAATAAATTATAATCTTACTCTTCATAAGTTTGTTTGTATTTCTGACGCGTGTGGTTTCCGTTGTGTCAAATGAAGTTTTAGTTTTTAAGATATATTAATACTGAGAATAATCATGTGGAAAAGGGTTTAGTCTTGATCTGGCAACCACATTTAACGTGACTGTTTGGAATGTTTTGATAAAGTTGTGGATGTGTTTGTTTATTTTCGGCGGTGGCGACGAGATGGAACGAGAACCACGCATGGTTGAGACCACCTTACCTGGTGAACAGGTGAGTTCATAATATGTTATTGTTGCGTGTATGAACACGCGCATGTCCTTAGAATTTTGCATCGAGGGAGGGGATGATTTATTTTGATTGAAGAACTAGGAGTTCACTGATTATTTATATTAAACTTGATATGTGTTCAATGGTCTCTATACTTAAACATTTATTTATGTATGTTCTTGAAAGATTAATCTAAATTGCAGAATTCTCTTTTACATGTATGTTCTAGTGATTAAATACCAAACGTATTTTCTTCTCATTAATTACTTTAAGTTTATTTACAAATTTGTATTTCTTGGAGGATTGGATTATTGGTTTGCCCATATTTCTGATCCGGTAGTACAGGGTTCTAGCTAAATTGAGGTATTGTCATTTTACACCAAACGAAAAATCTCCCTAAGAGCTGGTTTTTCTAGTTCATTGTAAGTTTCAAATAGCCTAATATAATTGTCAAGCATGATTTTCACATATAATTTGCTTGGAACTTAATTTAAACATAGGCCTATTTTAAAAATATTTTTGTTTTACATTTTTGTTAAAAAAAGTATTTTGTTGTAAAACCCGATTCTTGGTATAATGATTTAAGTTAGGTGTACTAGTTTTGTTTTTATAGCAGGCCTAGGCCTATTTTAATCTTCAATGCCAGAAAACTTTTCAAGAATTTATTTAAAATAATCCGACAATTTAAATAAAGAAGTTAGTTTAAATCCTACGCAGAAGAATTTGAAATAGTAATACCTCCAAACCTAAGTCTATAAAACAGAAATAAAATATAGACCTACTCAGAATCAAGCCTTTTAAAGGCCAAATTTTATTTCTCTAATATCATTGTGATAGCTAAGTTATGTAGGGCCAACTTGGTTTGAAAAAAAATTTAATAAAGTGAGCTGCCAAATTTAAAAATCTGTTTTAAATTAATTTATTAGATTTATAAATTAAACAGACTGTTGAAACTGACACTCGTGGTTGTTGGCTTAGAGCAGGGATTCTTACTATTTCTTGTGTCACGGATAGACTTGCCAACTCTATAATAACCAACTCCGGGAGATAAAAAAAAGTACGGATTCAAGAGAGTGAACATTCCTCTAGTGCAATTTGAACCTATTTTAACTATCAATTGAAATATAACTAATATGAATGACAACATACAAACTTATCAAAAAGTATTTTTAAATCAAACTTTACTTTTTAAATTAATATTTCTGAACCTTCAGATTTTTTTAGATTTTTAGATATTTTTTTTTACAAAATAAACGTGTGTGATAGCTGGTAGCTATTGTAGAATTGGGGTTCAGCTTTCAAAAGTTCATGGCTGAGCTTCCTGATATCTTTGGCCCATAATAATATATACTCCATTCACGGTAGAAATTACTCTCTGAAAGGTCTTTTTTCCTACCAATATCCTAATATATAATAGATTTCTGATAGGGAAAAAGGCCTTTCAGAAAACAATTCCTACTATGGACAGAACCATCAAGCTGAATATGCGTTTACTAATAAATAGCACTTGAAACCGGGTTTGATAACGCTAATGAAACAACATTTTGAGCCTAACTCGCTGTCTGTCCTTCCCTACAAGTTGTTAAAGAAAGCAACCCATCTCATAACCACACATTCAATGGCAGTAAGAGTAGCCTACTCTGAACGTCTCTAAGGATAAATAACTCAATGTAGTTGCTCGTGGTCCTTAACTCCTAGGTTTCAGTAAGTTTTTGAAGATTATTCCATCCAATAGGGTTCTTTAAAGACAAAACCGACACCTTTTTGAACCTAGATCCTTCAAAATCGTAACACTAATCCAAACACAAAAGGCAACGTTCCAAAAAGGTTTTTGGTATCTCTTGTGAAAGCAGGGAGGTATTTAACTCCCGGATAGGGATTCCCGGGAGACGAGAGATTAGTCATGATTCCGGGAAACTCCCGCCCAACTCGGGAGGGTTGGCAAGCCAAGTCACGGACCCCCTTTGAAAATCTGACAAAGGACTATAGAAATTTGTAAATTCACTTACAGCAAACTTTGCACGTAGACCTTAGTTCATTGCAGAGTAAATTTATTACATTCAAACGTGAACATAATAATAACAACAATGTGTTCAACCTTTTATGACAGCTGTTAACAATACAAGCCATTGCTAAATTTAAACCTACACATATATTTGTTTTAACTTTAACTTATATATCATTTTCTCTGTTTTCAAGTGAAAACTGCATAATATCTACCTAACCTGTATACAATTTGTGATTCGGTCATAATCAGGTATATGTTAATCCTTTCTTAGGTAGCCATAGATCAACCCTGAATGAGTGAGCACGCAGACTAAATGTCAGGCTCATCTAAGCTGGCTTGCGGTGACTTGAAGGTCGTATTTAGAATCCAGACTATATATTATTGTGGGTGAATTTTATGAAAGGGGTTTCCACTTTCCCTCAACGTGAATTGCGGGTACATTTCTTTCAAATACTTATTTCATCATAGCATTAATGCATGCGTTTAACCCGGACGGTTAGCAAGACACGGCGAATAAAAAAAAAGAACAAATATAATAGGCTAGGTATGATTTTGGTAGGAAGAACACTGTCTCGTAGTTTGTAAAGTAACTAAAACAATTTGAATATATTCATACATTAAGTCATGTTGTCTGCAGCTGTCACTTTTGCTAGATACTAACAATACATCTAGAATAACATAAATAATAAAGTAAAATGTTATCATTGTTTTCTCAAAAAATACCCGTATTTAAATTTTCTGAACTGTTTTTCCAAACAAAATCAGGTTAACTTATAGGTAGATCCGATTGCGCCTTTGTGGTCTTATATTTATTTTCCTTATGACCATATGAAGATGATACTGTACAGACTCGACCTTTAGAACCCTCCATAAGTTCTATATAAAAAAAGAATGGTTTGACCTTGGAGGTTGGCTGGTGTCACTTAGTCTGTCTCTGTCTCTCTCTCTCTTTTCACGCCCAACATTCCTTTTCACTCTCACCTGGCGCAAGGTAGTAGGGCTAGTCGTGTGTACAAGGAAACAACTTTGCATAATACAATCAAACCTTTAAGCTAGCGAGCCTACCTTTGACTGGGATTCTAACCTCGACCTCCCCTTGATCGGCAAACCACTCTCTATGAGTCTGTCATTCAGTCTACAAACCCGCAGGTCGTGGAAATATAATTTATTTTGTTTAAATAATAATCTAAGGGCTTTGTACATAATTTGTTTCTGCAATTCATATATGCAATTAGGCCGCTTTCAGACTATAGCCTACGACTTTTCGCCGTGTGTCGTGTCCGGTACAGTGCTGTGCATACCAAAGGACTCGGCTTCACGCCTGCTAATTGATCTCGAGTAGCTACCATGAGCACTTTAACACTCACGAGAAATGGTTGAATATGTAGGCTACTATTTGAATATAAAAAGTATTAACTGTTTACAAGCCAGGAAGTGGGTTCATCCTTTAAATCTCCAAGGACCAGTTCCTGGAAGTCCTGGTGCTTCTAGTTTCCTTTCGTGACTTATACTCTTTTAGGCTTTTATTTTAATGAATCGGTTCGTTTGACCAGGGTTATTAACCACAATCCTTCATTATTTTAAAATGCACGACATTTCTGCGAACAAGGCCGTAGCCAGCCAATAATTTAAGGGGGGGTTTGGTGAGCACATCCCCCAATTGCTGAAAGCTAGAAAAACATTCTAAATGATAAACAGTTCTAGAAGCTCTCTGAAGTGTTTTTTTTTCATGGTAAAATAATCTCCTAGCTGCCGAAGGCTTGGAAATTTCTGGATATTAAATACTTTTTGAAGCTCTGTAAAGTGTTTTTTTTTATGATAAAATAACCCTCAAAATGCCGAAAGCTTGGGAAATTTCTAAATATTTAACACCTCTAGAAGCTCTCTGAATATCTTTTTATGGTAACACAGCCCCCTGATTTGTAGTTGTATCTTAATTTTGATATTGTTTGAACCATAAATAAAGCCATATATATTTTGTTTATAAAATTTCGCGGGGGGTTTGAACGCCCAACCTAACCCAACTGTCCTCTGGGCGGCAGAAAGTTGGCAAGTCTGAACACGCATGTGTCAGCTCTGTGTACATTTCACGCCATGGACGGCGAGGCGCCGCGCCGGAATGATATGGACGCCGTGGTGAAAGCGAGGTTCGTTGCGTGTAAAGTTATTCATAAACACCCATGGTTATTCTAGGCACGGCGTACAACTAAAAGTGGTCTTTGTTGAACAAGATGAACCAAATATTTATTTCAATATAACTTATTATGTATGGACGTAGCCCCTAATATTTTAGGCTTGTATTATTCTTGAACTCACTTGACTGAACGGAAGTCACTGTGGCTGTTTCTGATGACTATAAGTGACTGTACTGATGAACTCACACGTCCATCATAAACTTGGTCTTAAAATAATAATGCATAGCACGAAACTGAATAGCTCAGTGGTAGACAATAGTTTTCATCCGAAAGTAGGCTACACTAACTTATAGCGTAGTTAAATCCACTGGCGCAGCCAGGATTTGTTTGAGGGTGGGGATTTAGTTTCACTGACCAACTAAGCGGTGTCCATTGGTTTTTTCCGCGGGAAAATTTGAAAATTTAAGTACTGCAAAATGCAAATGCATCAAAAGAAATACAATAATATCCAAAATAATTTAAAATTTATAAAAATGGTCATAGCTCTGTATTTTTATTATGACTATTAAGTTTTTATGAACACATTTTTTATCCATGAATACTGGTAGAATATACAAACAGACAAGTTTCAATATTTTGGAAATTTGATTTATAAAATTATTTTATGAGGTAAAATATGAAAATTCGAATAAGCAACTTTCACTAACTCTTAACTCACAAAATCACTTTTGAAATAATTCACTTTAGTCATATGTTAATTTTCCTTGGCTTCATAGAAAATTCATCGAGAACTTCATCTTCCCCATGTGGAAATTTTATATCTGGCCAGAACTGGTCCATATCTGGGCTGGATATGCCCAGAACTTGGGGGCAAATCTGTTATTCCCAGATCTGTCCAATTCCACAATGGGCTAAATCTGGCATTTTCCCACATAGGTCCGTAACTGACACCTCTGAATGTATGCACATGAAGCTCATTAAATTTGTCATCATTTAGAGAGTTCCTCATGTATGATCTCAACAGCTTTAGGGACGAGAAAGAGGAAGTTTGGTAGCGAGGTCTGAGTCAACCCTGAACTCGCGGCCTCCCCTCCCCCTTGGCTGAACCAATGGTTAAAACGCCTAAAAATTTGTAGAAAATGATCTAGGCCTAGTTTGAGCTTTTCATGAATAACCTATTTTTCAATTATTAAAAGTTAAAATGTTAGGTTTTTAATCCTACAAGGATCATGTTGATAACGGTATCCGGACTGTTGCGACCAACACACTTTAAAGTGCAAGGCCCAAGGGGCAATTGCGATCACATTTTTTTCCGTCTCTTTCGCTGGCAACAGAAGAGGAGGGCATCAATCTGGGGGGAACTTGGTATCGTCTTTTTATCTTGAAATATGCCACTGATTACTCACACTTTTTCTAGGCTTAGGTTTAGGTTAGATCAGGTCTTAGGTTAGGTTCTAGGTTGGCTTTTGGTTAAGTTAGGTGTTAGGTTTTAGACTAAGTTTTAGGTTAGTTTTATATTAGGTTGGGTTTTAGATTATATAAGATAAATTAATAGGTTTGATCTTAGGTCAGGTTAAGGTTTTAGGTTAGGTTTTAAGTTAGGCTAGGTTAGTTAGTTTGGGTCAGTTTTAAGCTAGGTTTTAGGTTAGGCTAGTTTTTAGGTAAGTTTTATGTTAGTTTAGATTTTAGGCAAGGTTAAGTTAGGTTAGGTTAAATTAATGCGCATCAAAACTCACCAACACAAATAATAAAATTGAGCTTGACAAGCCATAAACCATAAATACAGTAGTTCAGTCAACTTGTTCACAGCTATCCATCTTATAAGTTTTTAAATTACCACCATCAAATGTTTGTAATTATCCGCGATTCTACCCCGATTATTAATGTGAGGTTCCAGGGGCCAAGCTACTAGTGGGTTCATGATTAGCCAAGTCATATATAGACCTCGTAAGTTCTTGCAGGGAAAATCCAAGCAGCATCATGTTTACCGCGATCAAATATTCGAAAATCCTAAAACATAACTCTCCGTTTCTCGTAAACTACTTGGACAATCACAGTAGTTTTTTCCCTTCAGAATTTGGCGTAAAAACCTCAAAAGACATGAAGATATTATTAAAATGAGATTTTTACTGCAGACATATTTTCACTCTGTGTAAAAGTTCTTTCCTAATTGAGATAGATGGCTAGTACAACTGTACGAAATGATCATCATGAACTGAATTTTATTTTGATATAAGACTCGTTCCTCTAACACCAATATTTTTCACAGTCTGATGTGTTTAGTCACGAGCTCTTCACGGGCGCCAGGTTTTCGATAAACTGAAGATTGTCAGAAAGACTCACCCGCCATTCCGTTCGGTCACTGATTGACGATTCTGCTTGAAGGAAAGCTGGACATTATAGTGGTGATTTAATAATGGGAGTAATAAATAGAATTGGTTTGCCTAGTATAACGCACTACATCCCCTTCAATAATGGCCTATCGGCAAAGGGAAAAGCATTAGTAGAGAGTAATCGTGTAACAAGGGTGGAGGAAATAACACGAAATTTGGAAAAGATTGTTTTAATTTTTTTTTATTTAGCAACGCGTCTTACTACCCGTTTGTACGCTCAAGTACTAATTACGCTAATGGGTTCGGAATTAGGAAGGTTAAATTTAGAGAAAGTGAACCCGCATTTGCGTGGAGGTAGAGTGGAAAACCATTTAGGGAAAACTGTTGGAGATGGTATTATGACATCAATTAATGGTTTCCATATCTTATACATATTTAAAACACAAATCAAAATGGTTCATGATTATTTGTTCATTCTTGTCATTATTAATACAGGTCATATATACATCATAGATAATAAGAAAACAAATTAAAACAAGACATTAAAGAGCATTTAGAAGGCACTGCCCATCTTCTTGCAGGTCAAGGGTCACCTACTAAAATGCTCTAATGAGGGGATGGAATTACTCAAATCCCAACACTCCCCCTCACTCGTTAGAGCCGAGGATGTAGTCCAACAGCTTGACTTAAGATGGTGTGTCTGGGTCTTGCCAAGCCCTCTGTAAAAATATCTGCTTCCATGGATTCAGAAGGCTTGTATGTCACAACAATGTCCCCATTTTGAACCTTCTCACGAATAAAGTGTTCTTTTATACTTATATGCTTTGTTCGGGAACTTATTATAGAATTCTTTGTCAAGTTTTGGGCAGACATGTTCTCATTGAAGAGTTGGATGGCTTGTTGAGAAGATCCCATGTCGTTCAGCAGTTGCCTCAAGTGCATTGCCTCCTTTGCCACTTCTGTTAAGACCTTGTACTCAGCTTCTTAGGTAGATAGAGCAATGGTTCTTTGTTTTCTGGATTCCCAGCTGATCATTGAACCTGCATACTTAAAACAGTACCCTGTGTACGATCTTCTATCACTGGAGCATGATCCCCAATTTACATCAGCATATCCGGTCAATGGTTCTCCAGTCTTTTGGAAGATCAGAGACAGTTCCTTGGTACCTTGAAGGTAACGGAGGACCCTTTTTGCTGATAGCCAATGCTCCTTAGAGAGACAATTATTAAATTGACTTAAGTAGCTTACCCAATGTGAAATATCCGGTCTTGTACCTGTTGCGAGATACATAAGGGCTCCAATCAGATTTTGGTATGGAAAATTTGGCAGGTTTTCTGTTGGCGCCTTGGTAAACCTTAGTCCCGGAACCATTGCAGTCTTCACAGGATTACAGGTCTCCATATTAAATTTATGAAGGATCTCATCAATGTATTTCTTCTGTTAAGCTGAAATAGTTCCATTTTTTACAGTCGAATTCTATACCAAGACAATATTGGAGATTTCCCAAATCTCTCATTTCAAATTCGTTCAACAGCTCCTTCTTTATATAATTCAATTTTTCTTGACTATTTGATGTAATGATTACATCATCTACCTAAGGAAAGCTGTTGAGACATCAAGTTGATTCATTTTTAGATTTTCTTTGACTGCTACAGCAAGAAGAGTTCTGATAGAGCTTAATCTGAAGACTGGGGCATACGTCTCTCCATAGTCGAATCCTGGTCTTTGTGAGAATCCTCGGGCTACAAGACGTGCTTTTCTCCGCTAAAGATCGCCATTTTGTTTATACTTATTTTTTATGCACCATTTTAGAACTTATTACATTTGCTCCATTTGGTTTTGTCACTAATTCCCAAGTATCATTCTTTATATGGGCTTTGATTTAACTTTTTATGGCTTCATGCCATTCTTCCTCATCTGGCCCTTCTAGAGCTTCCTTAACTTCACATAATGCTGACATGTCATATTCATTCATCCAAGGGGGTAGGTTAATTGTATTTCTTGGTTGGATTTCATAGTAGAGCTTGTTAATTATTTTTACATCTCTCGCAATTGAAATCTTTCTTTGGGATGGCACCCAAATACGATAGGCCTTTGGTACTTCAGAGTATCCAACAAAAATGCCTTCTTTGGCTCTTGAATCAAATTTTCTTCTGCTGGATTCCTTGGTGTGCATGGACGCTTTGTATCCAAAAACTTGAAGATGATGAACTGAAAGTACATGACCAGTCCACTTTTGATATGAAGTTTCATCTTTCAGAATCCTGGATGGGCTGCGGTTTAATAAATAATTTGCACAATAGATGGCCTCAGCCCATAAATGAGTGGGGCAAATTTGATTCCAGTAGTAGGCATCTGGCCTTATCCTGCAGTGACCTATTTTTTCATTCGGCCAATCCATTTTTCCGGGGTAATCTTACACGGAAAAACGTCTTCTAATCCCACAATCTGATAAGAATATGTCAAACTCCAAATTTCTATATTCTGCCCTTTCATTGTCACGTTGAAGATATTTAATCTTTTTTTCTGTTAGATTTTCTACTTCATTTTTAAATTCTTTAAAAGTATTTAAGACTTCATTTTTATTTTTCAGGAAATATACTCTGGTATAGCGAGTTCCCTCATCAATAAAAGTAACAAAATATCTGGAGCCTCCAGGTGAAGTGGTGTGCATGGGGCCTACAACATCAGAATGTATCATTTCCAGCTTATCTACACTTTTTGGTTGTTCCCTAATCTGATAAGGTAGTCTGGTGAATTTTCATCTATTACATATTTCGCACTCACCAAAACTTTCATTGGTGTTAAAATGCAAACCCTTGAGGCAATTATCTTTTAGAGCCAATTTTAAATCAGACTCATTTATGTGACCCAATTTTCTGTGCCACATTTCAATTTTTGACTTTTCAGGAATTCCTGAAGATATATTTGCATATACTGACATGTTTGCATCAAAACAGTATATACCATTGTATCATGTTGCTTTTAGAATAAGATCTTCATGATCATCTACAACTTTCACGCAATCCTTCACGAAAATAATACTAAAACCTTTATCAGTAATTTTTGCAACAGAGAGAAGATTATAGTCGATTTACGTACATGCAAAGTTCCGTGTACATTTACTATTGAGTCATCATCGAGCTGAATTTTGACTAAACCAATACCTGAAATACCTGCAGTGTGTTCCTTTGATGCGAGCTTGAGAATGCCATGATTATTTGGCTCAGATAGTTTTGAAAATTTTGTTTGGTCATAGCACATGGTTAAAGTAGATCCACTATCCAAACACCAAATAGAATTCATGGGTGGTGATGGGTGTAGGCCTATTGAAAGACATTTTTCAATTTTGAAGGTGGATTCCTTTTTCTTGTTGAACCAGCAATCTTCCGTCCTATGATTAGATTTTTTGCATCTTTGGTAGTTCATGTTACCACTATTATTTTTATTTTGATGACCTTGACCAGATCGAAAATTTGTATGATGATATTTATTAAATTTTTTCAATTTTAATCTAATTTCGGTATTAATATAATATGTTACAATTTTTCCTAAACATAATTGCTTTAACTGCTACCAACATTCACAAAGTGTATGTAATAAAATACAATTGAACCTTAGTACAGCTACAAATACCGTCCAGGGCAGTTAATTTATCACTATGAAGGGTTAAACCTACATTTTCATCCATGCCGCGAATCAAACCTGGTAGCCTTCGCAAAGTGTGTGTAATAAATACACTTTAACCCTAGTACGCTTGAACCCTAGGACAACTACAAAATTTAGTTCAGGGCAGTTAATTTATCACTATGAATGGTTAAACCTACATTTCCATCTATGCCAAGAATCGAACCCGGGACCCTTCGCAAAGTATGTGTAATAAATACATTTCAACCCTAGTGCAACTAAAAAATACAGTCCAGCGCAGTTAGTTTATCACTATCAAGGGTTAAACATACATTTTCACCTATGTAGGGAATTGAACCCGGGACCTTTCGCAAAGTGTGTGTAATTAAATGCAACCTAGGACAGCTAAAAACACGGTCCAGGGCAGATAATTTATCACTATGATAGGTTAAACCCTCATTTACACCCTATGTTTGGAATCGAACCAGAGTCCTTTGGCTTGGCACGCAATCAAATTATCATGCGCAAAAAATAGGCTTTGTCTCTTTTAATTTAATGATCGGCTAAATCAACAATATAATTTTTCCTGAATATATATTTGAATGCCTGTAAGAAATATCCGTTAACTTAAAACACGTAATTTCCCCCTTTTAAAACAGTATTAATGGCCGAAACAGACTTTCAACGCTATATGTTGGCCCGATAAGCAAGCACAACCCGCCCGCCCCTCCCCAAACACACGTCATAAATGAAATAAGGTATTTGCAGGGAATACATGTATTTACACAAATTGGTAAAAATAGATATTGATGTTAGAAAGTGGACAGAATTAAGTTTTCTCTTGTTGGAAATAATTTTGTTTTATAAATAAATAAAAAATAATAATTTATATCCGTTACTATTTTCCAGTCTAAAGCTAGGGTCACTTTTTTATTCATAAAATGTTAAGACTATAACATCCACAAACCCTGCCAGCTGTATGATAATTTATCAAACCAACCAACAGTTTTTTTTAACCCTATCAGGAACTGAACCCGGGACCAATAGTTTACTATTCAGACACGCTATCGAATTCACTAAGGTGGTGGCTGAATATTTGATCCAGCACATTGCAAACGTGAATTTAATAAGTGGCTAAAGCGACAATTATAATTTTCTCTCTTTGAATGTTTGTAATGACAAGAGCTAATATTGTCGAAACGGTTAGCTGACAAAAAGTTTTTGTATGCTGTCGAAATAACGGTGGTTTGGGAGGGAGAGAGCTCACAAATAGTCTATTTCCAAACTAGTGGCTATAGTAATAGTTACTTGTAGATGGTACTTACATATCAGCCGGTTTATCGCGTCCAATTCACCCTAAACATCGGGGAGCGAATTTTCAACAGCGTCTGTAGGGCTCTTAGGTCTGAAGACAGGTGGTGGCGTGAGGACGGTGGCGGCGCCGTTCCAAGCACCGACCGCTTCTAGAAGATGGGCTGGTACAGGGCTTGCCTCCGCCTCGCTGTTTTTAAGGGCTGGTGCCTCCACGCACGTCGCTAAACTCGCTGCAGGCGCTACGTGGTCCCTCAGGCCAGCATCCAGCCCATATGGACCCCCAGTAGTCTGAAATTAAATAAATACATATTAATTACTATCGCGAGAAAAAAACTACTCGCCAATCACGCTAGAATCTAAAGCAGGACGTTAATTACCTATGGGCGAGTTGCCATCCGCCAGGAAAATTCCGTCCTCGCTGAAAAACTCTTAACGGATCCGGGATACCCGGCACTACCGGCATTGTACTAGGTGGTGGGGTGGGTTTTCTTGAAAGTCTGTCAAAGGAACAAATGCCGCTTTACACCAAAGATGTAATAAGCAAAATATTAACCATTAAAATATACAAAACGCTTTTAAAACATACCTGAATTTATCCAATTTTTCAGCGCGTCGAAACTCATCTTGATGTTTATCGAATCCAATTACGAAATGGCCAAGTCTCCACCGTGGTTCGGATTCCACGTTAAACTGTAAGTCCTCCATTTCATCTCACAATCACCCCACCATTACACATTAGCGTAAGTGCGTATAACCGGAACCAGTAGTAAGACGCGGTGCTAATAATAATAATTACGAAATGAAATGACCGAATGTAATGATTTCAAGGTCTATTTATAGTCGTTTCAAAGGGTGTGCCGCCTGTAATAATGGCGGCCTGCTATTGTACAATAAAATTATTTCCGCATCGGTGATCCACTTAAAGGAGCCTGGAAGTACCGTTATATTTCATTCGTTCTAGCAAGCCCGGCGAACACGGTCGTGACGGCCCGCTATCCATCCATGGCGCTCGTTTCTTGCGGGTACACATCACGCCCTGTGACGGGTTAAGATAGGGTTGTAATCCCCGCCTGCATGGTCGACAAACGCTAATTTCATCTTTCAAACTCCTCCAAATGCCTGTGCACATTTCACCCGGTAACAAAAAAAAATCATCCGACAATCTTGACTAAGAAAAAGATGAATTTTATTTGTGAGACAGAACTCTATATTTGATGCTGTGCCAAAGGACCCGAGCTTGATTCCCGTGTCAATCTGGAGTAAGCATAAATAATAGCTTTAGCTATTTGAGACCTCCAGCCCCCGAAAAAGCAATAATTTAATTATTTTACCCTCAAAAGATCCCTGATTTGAATTTCGTGTTCAGGTGTCATTGACGCGCAAATGTGCGTGCACATCTCACCCTGTGCCGTAAGGGCTTAAGTCTCTTGCAGGGCGACAAACAGCAAATGCTGGTACACATTTCGTCTGGTCACCGATGTAAAGGCTTCAAATCCCAATCACTTCATCGAAAAGATACAGAGGTTCAAATCTCTGCAGGTACGCCGTCTAAATGTCAGGCTCATCTATTTCTGGAGGAAAAGGACGAAAGCAATTCCCTGATGCGTTAAACTCTTGGACGCAATAGATAGTTTAATATGTAAGTTTGCCGATCTTTAACTATTAAATAATATCAATAATATGGTCTCTCTCTCTCTCACAAATCAGCGCTTATTTCACATTTGTATGAAGAGCTTAGTCCGCGTTTGTGGCAATAGGTGGCATTGACATCTATAAACAGCTCATTTCAACCCCCACTGTTACTTTTTCGATAACAGATAGCGTGACAATCTCGAAATCATCAATTTGACACACTTGTGAGGGAATTTGATATTTTAATATTGCTTTTAGCCTATTATTGACAAGAGAGAGACAACTTTATATTGCGTATGATAATTAATTTTTTTGTTGAGCCAAAAGTCCCGGTATCAATGACTGAGTAATCATAAATATATTTTTTAAATAAATATTCCAATCATACTTCTCATATCGTGAGCTATATTTAAAAAAAACTTTCGATACTAATAGTTATATCGCTTTAAGCCGGAGAGACAGAACTTTATATTTGTTGATGTGCCAAAGGTCCCAGGGTTTGAATCCCGTGTCCCGGTGGCAATGATGGAGTAATCATAAATATTCCAAGTATACTTTTCATGGCGTGAGCTATCTACATAGGTGAAACACAACAAGGTTATTTGGCTTGGGGGGCATTCAGAGGACGACGAACCGTGATTGGGGTTCATGA
>CABFVX010010096.1:0-15470 GCA_902151425.1 Timema shepardi | reverse complement strand
TAAGTGCGTATAACCCGAACGGGTAGTAAGACGCGGTGCTAATAATAATAATAATAATAATAATAATAATAATAATAATAATAGGGCTGTCCCTCTTTCCCCTCTTAAATCCACAGGACTTTAGTTCAAAATAAATGTTCGTATCTTGCATACTTACGAAGTAAACAGTTGGAAACTTTATATAAAAAAACCACCCGGTATATGTGTATTTAGACAGAGTGGACATCAAATACTCAATTAAATAAAACTATAAATCAAAGTGTTGTCAACATAATTTACTAAATTATGTGCATTTTGGTTTCACGTCCTTATGAAAGCGTCACAGTTCCTTGAGATAGTTCGAGAGAGTACTAGAATCAAAGTGCACGATTACAAATAATACCTATAGTTAAACATCACCAATGACGTATGATTTCAGCCTTTTATTTACTCAGTGCTATATTTCAGAGCACTTAACACATCAGTATTGTACGCGCACCACTGGTCACGTGGTCTAAGGTTGGATTACCTCTCACGGGGAGGTTAAAGTTTCAAATCTTAGTCAGGTGCATTGAGGTGGTTACGAAATGTGATTTATTACGTGTGTTTTTTTAACTTCCCCCTCTCACTAATGTGGGTGCACTTTTCGAAACAGCCTTCTTCATAATCATCCACTTTAGTGGCCGAATGGTCACTCTCGTGTTAGACTGAGCTGGTGGTGACGAGGATATCGGGTTTTGAATCCAGATTGGGTCTACTGAGGGTGTTTTTACCTTTAAAACATTTTATTCCTCAGTCCTACCCCATTAGAGTAGTTATCATATATGCGTATATCCTGAACATATAGTAAGACGTGGTGATAAAAAAAAAGACTTTCTCATCCTTACCCCTAAGTTTAAATATTAAGTTGAACGGAATGATTAAAAGACAGCCGTTGTTAATGAAAACAAGCATATTGAAGTGCCAACATAATAATATATTATCTCGCTATCTCAGTAGTAAGTAATAACCAACCACTCAACTTTCTACATTAGCTCGTTGATGACGTCACACTATTCATACTGGTGCAGCTGTGTTAGCAAGATATTTCCCAGGCCCTCCTCAACACACCACCCTCTGCCACTCTTTTTAAAACCACCCGCTCCACCAACACACTCCTGAACAACCCGGTGCACAATACCGATGACCATTTTCCCTGTTGTTTTTTTTAATCAGTACATCACTAATTTAATCTAATCTTGACCTATCCTTGGCTCTGTTGCTATCAGACAACGCCTTGAGAGTGAAGAAACTAAAAAGAAAAATATATTATTATATAAAAACCGACGACACATTGCTTTCAAACAGTTTATCTGTTGGGTTAATGCACTCCTATGTACTTGGGAATATCAATAATTCCTCCTTTTCTGGCAATGTTTTCCTAAGATAACGAGTATAGAGAATGTAATTGGTTTTTTTTTATTTTAGCACCAAATCTTACTATCCGTTCGGATTATACGTTCAGAATCTAGTTGATCTCAAGAAAGCGATGCAGATTAATTTGACTAAGACCCAAATTGAGGGGCGAGGGGGGGCACGTGGACAAAGGCGTCCGTCTCATACTGTTTGGTTTGTTGGGGTTTGAATTCCGGCTGGGTGTAATGTGGGTGGGTGGTTGCATAAATCCACAGAGCTAGATGACAGGGTTTATTCCTAATTCGAAAGTTTGTCATGAAAATAAATAATTGTTGAGCCCTTCCTACATACTCATTATAAGGAGTTCCTGATTAATTGGTTTAGCTCCTCATATCACATTGTACACCAACGCTCGCAGAAGAGACGAGATGAAAGCTCGTAATCCTCTTTTGATAAATTATCCGAGCACCATTATTGGTTTGGTTCAGGGGTGGACACTGGCCTTGTGAGGCTTCTTGTTTATCGGCTGATAATACTCTCCCTCTTCCACTGACGAGTTTTCACACTCACTATACTATTTGAGCCTTGAAAACATTGACTTGCTTTTTAAAATTACCTTTTTCTTGTTTCCTATTCTAGATAGACATATGCTTCAAAGGACTTTTTCAATCTACATCCTGGCAGGAAGACTCTTGCAGGCCATTTTAGTGACTTTTTGATCTATAGGCCATAGCTTGAGTTAATTAGATAATTTATAAAAAAAATACATTTACAAATAACTACTTCAATACCAAAACAATAATTTTGTGACATTGTATGACTATTTTTAGAATTATTTAAGAATTAATGGTTTTTGTTTCAACGTTAAATATTTAAAACTTGTTGAGTAAAACGTAAACTCATTCACTAAGATGGGAAATCCTATATTGAACGGCCGTGACGTCACAGGTAGGAAACGTACCTAGACCATTAAAAAACAAACAAATTCTGAACAATCGTTTTTATTGTATTTATATGACAAGTTCCAGTGAGTAGATCTGAGGCAGTTCAAAATTCCATCTTGAGTTCAATTTTGATAGAAAAAGGTTTTTAGAAAATACCAACATATTGCTGTCTACAATAACATTTTACTAGTGTATTAGTGTAATTTTATAGTTATTGATACCCGCCTCGGTGGCGTAGTTGGCTAACGCGCTTGTCGTGTTGAGCTCAACTGCTGAGGACGGGGAGATCGAGGTTCGAATCTCGGTCGGGTGAACNACTGCTGAGGACGGGGAGATCGAGGTTCGAATCTCGGTCGGGTGAACTGGGGGTGGTTTTTCCTAAATGGTTTTCCACTCTCACTCCACGCATATGCGGGTTCACTCCCTCTAACTCAACCTTCCCAATTCCTAATCCATTAGAGTAATTAGTACTTGAAGCGTATAACCCGAACGGGTAGTAAGACGCGGTGCTAAATATTATAAAATATAATATAGTTATTGAAAACACATATCAAAAGTAACAGCTGCAGATTAAATGACTTGACGTATGAATACGTGAAAATAGATCTAGTTATTAACTTTTCTATAAGTCATAAAATCGGATCGTGTAAATAATTTGTGAAAATCGGTGATGGCATAAAATGTAAATCTGTGCCGTAGGCTGTTTCTTGGTTTTGATTTTAAACCATTTCTTCAGCCAAAAGTAAAAGCATTTGATTGATATACACAAATTGTTATTAACTTTGTTACCAACAGAAGTAATTCGTGGAGGGTCATTTACCATAGGCGCATGGATACATTACCTCCACCCCTTCAATCCACACCCATTGTTTTCTTACTAGGTCTGCTTTCACGTTATATGATCTGTAACTGTCATTTTTGATATGTTCTAAAAGTTTATTCTTAGCAAAGTCTTGCTATTGTTAGATACACATTCCTTATCCGCCGGTTACAGAACCTTTTCTGGCAGTTCCCGAACTGACGACCTCCTGTGTGATTGATTATGTGCATACGGTGACTAACAAAAGGGTCAACTTTAAATTAATGTAAATGTGAACCTCATTTTTTGCAAACGGCACGATGATTTTATCACCCCCACGTTTTACTACACGTTTGTTTTACTATTTATCATTGATGAAAATATGAATTTACCATTTCACATCGGTAAATTAACGACCGGGAACCGTATGTTGTGCCTGTCCTAGTTTTAAGTTAGATTGTAACGCATATGAAGCTACGACAGGCCGGTAGTGGACAATACATGATTGAATAGAATACTGACCACAAGGTGGAAACAGTAATGGCTGTAGGCCTAACTAACTGGAGTTTAATGACGTAAATAAACTGTTTAGCAAGAGTTGAGAAGGTACAGATGTTATATTTCTAATAACAACCTTTAAAGTATTTGATTACACAATAATTGTGTTCAAAAGATGTTTTTTTAAGAAAAGTCTAGTGCGGTGACGTAAATACTCGACTTCTGTAATACGCCAGACGGCTTTCAGGCTACGTCAGAAGCACAAATTTGACCTTCAACCGCAACGGCAGCCCAAAAGCATGGCATAATTTGACGACATGGAGGGTACCGAATATGGAGCATTAAATGTGTTCAAATTAGAAGTTCAGGAGGCTTCACTTCTTGGTGTAAACTAACCTAGCCTAACATGACTGGATCTAACCCAAGATACAGTCCAGATTTCATAAGAAGGGTTTTGCATAAAATACAAACACTTTTTTGCGGCGAAAATCAATAACTTTTTTATTATTACTAACCCTAGAGTGCTTCTAGAATCCTTCGTAAAACTGACTACCGGGATCTACAATTACACGGGTCTAGACTGCTCCCCTCTCCAGTACCTTCAGTTGACCTTGAAACTTCACTATACCAGATAGTGAGTGTTTCTCTTGTCACGTGCTTTGGTTGTGCTCTCGACGAAGCTCAGTCATAAGAGGTACGAATGTTTAGCAGTAATGAAACATTTTACTAATGTAGAGACAATGGTATCTTACAAACTAAAATAAAACAAAGTTTTAATCTTGCTTCCTACTACACATGAGAACACGAAAATAAACCAGAAAACAGAAAATCAGGAAATAATTGAAACCTACAATGAAACCAAGGGTGCATGACTACGACATTTTGCAACCACTGTTCTCGTGTCATCTGTAGGGAGCACAGGGCAACATTTGATGGAGTTGGGTACAAAAAATGACAATCGACAAAAAAACAACATCTAAACTAGTTGAGAATAATTTTCATTTCATCAATAATGTACTAAAATTATGTTTTAAATATAATAAAATGCAAAGTATCAAAATGTATGGGTGTTTAGCATTCATGTCTCACACAGAAAGGTTTAGCATTCCTGGGTTGATATCTATCAAAACTGACAACTGAGGATCACACGACTTGACGTATGAATACGGGAAAGTAGATAGAGAAACGTGCCCGGCTGTCAGAGGAAGCCCTTCATATAAAAATGGGATTCTAGCCTAAAGTGACTTAGGGTCGAGACTTTAAAGCTCATTCGAATGAGCTTCATAGTCTCGGCCCACTTTACCTAATGTAACCCCACTAACACTAACATCACAAGTACCTGCTTCGGTGGCTGCATGGTCTCACAATGACGGGAAGATCCAGGCTCAAATCTCAGTCGGGTGTACTGAAGGGGGGTTTTTACAAAATGTTTTTCCACGTAAGTGCGAGTACACTTCTTATAAGTAGAGCCGTCCTCTTCTCCAAAAGCCGTAGCGTAATTAGTACATAATTGTATAACCCGAACGGTTAGTAAGACGCGGTGATTAAAACACTTTTTCGCACGTGTCTAAAACCACGGCGTTGCGCAGTCTCTACACTTGGGTAATAGAATGGAGGTTGTTGTGGAACTTGGCCAGAGCCAGCTAGCGGTTACAAACCAACAGAGGAGCAGGAAGAGAGGATGAAACAAGGGAAAGCACCGGTTGTGGACAAATTGATTGTGGAAATGATAAGATCTGCAGGTGAAGGAGATATACACTGGTTATACAGGATGCTGAGAGTGATTTGGAAGGAGAACAAGACACCAAAAGACTGGAAAAGGGGAGTTATAAAACCTATTTTCAAGAAAGAGATAAGAAAAGGTGTACAAATTATAGGGGGATAACGCTGATGTGCCACTGTACAAATATACATGAGAAGATACTGGAAAAGAGAATAAGAAATAAAATGAAAGGAAGGTGGAGAGAACAGAGTCCTACAATAAACTTGATCTTAGCCATAGGGCAGCTGATGGAAAGAAGGTATGAATTTGGGAAAGTCTTGGTAATGGTATTTATAGGTGTGGAGAAGGCATATGATTGAGTGGATAAAAATAAAGTTTGGAAAGCGATGCAGGAGGCTGAATCGAAAATTGGAGTTGTAATGAGAGTGAAAAGGATGTATGAGGATAACAGGATTTGTGTTGTGGAAGGATGGAGTGATTCCAAATAAAAATGGATTGAAGCAGGGGAGTGCCCTCTCGCCACTATTATTTGTATTGGTAAAGGAAATGATCGGGAATAAAGTGGAAGGAAAACTCGGGGAGGGAAGAATGAAAGCCCTGATATTTTCTGATTACTTTATAGTATGGGGGCAGCAGAAATAGGAAGTATAGGAATGGAATGAGGAAGTGAAAGAGTTTGTAATGAAAATTAGCATGGTGAAGTGTGAAGTGATGGTGATGACAAGGAAGAAAATAAGAACTAGTAAAGCTACAAGGTTGGCTGTAGTAGAGCTGAGAAAAGTACAGAACGTAAAATATATTGGAAGTGTAATTGAGGCGAAAGATGAAAGTAGAGAGGTGAGTAGTGAGAAGATGACAGCAGGGATATTTATTTTAAAGGTGTGTAAGACCAGCTATGGAGAAGAGAAGTGCCCTTGAAATGTAAGTAAGTGTTGTAAAGGGCGTACTTTGTACCTATTATCATATGTGCAGCAGAAATATGGGCATCGAATGTAAGGGAGGCTGGAAAAATGGAGACCATGGGAATGAAGTTTGTGAGGAGCATGTTAGCTGTCACGAGTAGAAACAAGATTAGGAATGCAGTTACTCAGGAAAGAGTGGGGGTACAGGGAGTTCATGAGGTTGTAGGGGAAGAAAGGCTGAAATAGTATGGGCAAGTAATGAGGATGGAGAAGGAGAGGATGTCAAAGAAAATTATGAAAATAAGGTAAGTAGGAAAAAAGCACAAGGGAGACCAAAAAAGAGTATCAGATGGCGGAAAGTGCTCAAGTGAGAGGAGATTGGAAGAAATTAAGGGAGATAGAATGGTGAAGGTGGGGGCATCTTACTAAACTGACCCGGCCACAGACTGTAAACAGCTAGTGATGATGCTGTATGTTGGTTTATCTAAAGGTACGCTGGTTGCCAGATTGGCATTCCTTCTCTAAAGCGTCACTTTTGTATTAAACTGGATCACCGGTGATAAGAAGATTGGGGCTTGAATCTTGATAGGGTGTACTGAGGGTGTTTCTAATAAATGGTTTCTCAACTTCCCTCCACGCTAATGTGACTACACTTCCTCAAAATTCAACCTTCCTCATCCTTAACACACTAGCTTAAACAGTACATCACCCACTTCAGTGGCCGAATAGCCCGAGGCGTCACTCTCTTCTTGGACTGTCCTGCTGATAATGTTGAGATCGGGGTTCGAGTCCCGGTCGGGTCTACTAAAGGTGTTTTTTCCTTAACTAGTTGTCCACTCTACTTCCACACAAATGGGGATATATTGTCTCTTAAATAAGTTCTTCCTCGTCCCTACCTCATAAGAGTAATTACAGTAGCCCCATGACTTCTTTGGTGCTGACTGACAGCTCTCAGTTGACTTCTGAGAGTCAATATTTTGGTATATATCTAAATTTTGACCGTCATAAGTGACAGCTGCTAAACACATGTTTTTACAGATCATCAAATTCGGCGTAGGGATACGTAATTTGGCCTGGTAACTATTTAAAGCTGTCACTCAGCACCAAAGAAGCCATGGGGCCACTGCATATATGAGTGGGGTGACCTGGCGGTCTAGGGGTAAGGTGTCAGACTTCTATGCTGGCGGCCGGGGTTCAATCCTCGGTCCCGGCATAGATTTATCTGATTGCCAAACCCTTCCTTCACCTCTGACAAGACATCTTGTGAATGTGGGGAATGCCAGGGCTTCACCGTGGTTCGGATTCCACGTTAAACTGTAGGTCCTCCATTTCATCTCACAATCACCCTACCATTACACATTAGCGTAAGTGCGTATTAGTAGGCCGTGGTGCTAATAATAATAATACATATATGAGTTTAACCTGAACAGGTAGTAAGACACGGTGATAAAAAAAAATCATAAGGGTTAGTTAAACCCCCCCACAGACTGGCACGTCTGGCGAGTGAAAAGCCACATGACAGACCTGTCACACTCCAGAACTGTGAGAAAACTGTCAATGTGTGGGGTCGGCATGTTGGAAGAACAGACGACGCGCCGCCTATCGGTCGGGTCGGAATTCCAGACCTGTGGAGTGTCAAGTCAAACCCCAAACCTCTCAATCTTTGGGGGCAAAAGGCGAGACCCACTGCGCATGCTCAATGCCCTTTGCTCTCCTCATTACTTGAGTTTTGTTACTATTTTAGTTCCTCAAGGGTGGTGTGGTGGGTCTGTTATTAGATAATTTGATTTGTATTTTTATTTCAATGCGGGGTTTCACTAGCGTAAGCAAAAATTCAAAACAATACATCATTCATGTAAAGATAGCTTCTGTAATCTTCGTTGTTGTTTTACGTAACTCCTTCAAAAGTACCATGTCAGAGAAAGTATCTCTTTTTAGATACCACTGCATACATCAAAACCTCCTCCTAGCACGTTTCCTTCTTCTGTTCGCTTCCTCAATGGCACTGAATGCTACAATAATAGCTGGCATCTTTCTCTTTCGATTCATTGGTGGCCATTCACGCACCGGACCTGCCAGTCCAGGGGGGGGGAGGGGGGGGGCGGGCGGACGCGGTGCTAAATAATAAAATAAGGCCAGCATATACTGCAATCAGCAACATCTTTCTCCAATGACGTCATGGCTAGAGTCCAACTAAGACCATTTATTAGTGTATATAATTATTAATTAAATACATATTGCTCGGAAAGATTGTTAAAGGCATAGCAAAATAAAATAAAACACTTGTGAGTAAATGAAAGAAAGCTACATTTTAAATACTCTTCTATAAACGAATGCTTCGAAATAGATAAAAGAGAGAGAATAAGTTTTATTGTATTTTAACCATTCATGCTTATGACCCTCTCCGACCACAAACCTATTTCAAATCGTGCGTACCATCGTTTACTTATTTTAACTTTCTTCCTCTAGCCCTCTACAAACGAAACCGACAACCCACCACAACAGCCCCCCTCCCTCATTTTTTTAAATTTCGTTACTGTAAGTAGTAAGAGAAGAATAATATCCTCGATGAAATTATCGTCACGAGTTTGTTTACTGAGGGTTGCGTTTGTTCCCCTAAACAAGGGAGACCAGCTTTGCACGCAACATGCACGCAACATGCACGCAACATGCCCATGCAACGCTACGGCCTGCATCGGGAAGTTTGTATCTAGATGTGTGAGATGCTGAATTACGTACGCAAAAAAGTTAATAATTTTGGAAATTTTTCCAAATATTTACTTTAGTTTTAGATAGAATGAATTAAACATTTAAAGGACGATAGAAGGGCAAAACCTACACTATTGCCAGAAAGTGGTAAGCCTCAAAGTTCACAATTAAAACATAGCAAAGCACATAATTATGTTATTTTGAGGTACATCAGTCCCCAGGAGCCTCTAGCCACAAAAATTACATAATTATGTGTTTTGTTGAGTTTAAATTGGGAATTTTGAGGCCTACACTTTTCTGGTAAGTGTGCAGAACTTACCGTTCTATCCTCCTTTCAATGTTTAGTGTAATATAGCCATTTGGCGCCATTTTTCCTTTGTTTGAATATAATGAATATAATCGAGTTGTCTCAATTTTACTCTAAGAAAGTTAACAGAAGAAACATTATAAAATTAGTTTAAAAAAAACAATAACAATGATTCCAGTTATCTCACACTCACGTATCGATTACAGCGCTTGGTGGTTGAGCGCCGAAGTATCATGTTGGTGTTTCCCAGTCTGCTGTAGGCCAGAGATTAGATGTCACCATTTCAATAATAGAAATCAACCTTTATGAATATATTTCTTTTTACATAAGATTTGTTGATCTGAAATTTTTACCGAAAGAAATGTAAGAAAAAAAGTTTTGGTGGCCGCATGGTCTAAGGCGCTACCCTCACAATAGACTAGACTGCCGAAGACGGGGAGATCAAGGTACGATCCCAGTCGGGTGTACTGAGGGTGGCATTTCCTAAATGGTTTTCCATTCTCTCTCCACGCTAATACGGGTACACTTCCTCTAAATTCAACTTTCTTGATATTAGTGTAATTAATACATATGCATATAATACGAACGGGTAGTAATACGCGGTGTTAAAAGAAAAAGAAAAAAAATGCAAAGTAAATTTACTGAAAAATGTTCATCTTTCGAGTTAGGTTTTCTTTTTCTTTCCAAGCTTTTGGAATTTTGGAAATTATCTTGTTTTTAGGTGGTCCGCGTCTTAATTGGCCAACCTGCCCGGGATATTCACATATTTACACTTACGAGGTAGGATTGAGTAAGGTATAATTTATATGAAATGAACCCGCGGAAGGAAAGTAGGGACATCATTTAGAAAACAGCACCTCGGTACACCCAACCGGGATATGAACCTCGAGTTCCCCATCACCAGCAAGCCAGCCAGACTATATCACCTGTGTGTTGTTATTCACTTACTCGACAGACTGTGATCTTTAGAAAATATGTTCTTTATATCGTAATAGTTTGGAGGTTATGAAGACAGCCAAGACACCGAGTAGGGTTTATAGCTTAGCCCTTAGTAAACCACACTATAAAAATATAATGGTACTCTTATGTCAAGGGTCGTTTATTCCTAACGACACACATGAGGGAAAGACCGATATAATAGTTTGCATCTGATTTTATTGATGTGACGTGTCCTTGTCAATTATCTTGGTTTTGTGAGGAGGGGGGAAGGGAGAGAAGGGGAGACATGTCTGACGCGTCACTCTCGTGTTGGGCTGGATTTACGGTGACGGGCAGATAAGGGCTCGAATCCTGGTCGGGTTCACTGAGGATTTTTATTTACATATATGGTTTCTCGCCTTCCCTCCACTCAAATTCGGGTAAATTTCTTCTAACATTCTACCCTACTCATTCTTATTTCATTAGTGTAGTTAATTATGTTTTTAAAACTAACGTAGTTGGGGGAGGGGGGTACAAGCCCCTCTCACAACTTAGACACCTGTACCAAATCTGTTTAAAAACAAGCTCTATTTATTAAGTGGGGAGTGGTAAGACACTTGATGATGTTTCTGTAAAGCTTTTTGACACGTTCACTGTAAATAGAGAGCAGAATCTGCAAACTGTTGACCTGATATTAAATTCACACAGCAAGTTTTAAATATTTCAAACGCTGAAACATATTAATAATAATTTATTGTATTACTATAAGCTTACCCAAGATTAGTAGTGCAATTAATTAATATGTGCCATCCTTATGTTAAGGTTGCACAGTACTATTTAGATAGGAAGTAACTTTGTTGACAGCTACAAAATGAAACTAAAATTATTATTATTATTATTATTATTATTATTATTATTATTATTATTATTATTATTATTATTAGCACCGCGTCTTACTACCCGTTCGGGTTATACGCACTTACGCTAATGTGCAATGGTAGGGTGATTGTGAGATGAAATGAAGGACCTACAGTTTAACGTGGAATCCGAACCACGGTGGAGACCTGGCATTCCCCACATTCACAAGATGTCTTCTCAGAGGTGAAGGAAGGGTTTGGTAATCAGATAAATCTATACCGGGACCGAGGATTGAACCCCGGCTGCCAGCATAGAAGTCTGACACCTTACCTCTAGACCGCCAGGTCACCGACGAAACTAAAACAACCCTCATTTTATAAGTAATAATAATATTACATGTCTGTACTACAACAATAGTAGTCCAGTAGAGGACAGATTAGATTCCCGAATGTACTAATCGTACATCCTTTCCATGGAGGCTCTTTCCATGTCCCGATGAGATTAGATGATGGTGATAGTGAGTTTGAGGGTGTGGAACCAGTGGAATCACTTAAACCTAATTTAAACCTAACTAACCCTGTTAATCGTTTAGGTTACTCCCCTTTCGGGAAATTTACCCAAGGTACCAGCTGGGAATCGAAACCGGGACTCTTAGGCTCGTAGCCAGGTGCACGGGGCCGGTTATTTTAAAAGTATCACGTGATCTACAACTGTTTCTTTTCATAGATAATATTAATACCAATTAAATAATTCAAAATCTGTGGGTATTTTATAAAAGCCCTTCTACCAGAATGCTATTAGTCAGGATGGACTGGCAGGTTCCAAGCGGTCCGCGACCGCAAATAATGACGAGATATGAGTACTTTTTTTTTATAAAACCCACTGAACTATGATTCAGTGTAAGCTGACGCTATGAAGAGAAATAAGTATATCTTTGTTGTTAGTAAATTTAACCCCGTGGCCATTTAAGCTACATTATTCAGTAATTTTATAACATCAAACTTTTACTTTCTACCGACACGAGAAAGAAAGAAAATGCGTCTAAAATAGTTATACAGTAACTAGGGTTCTATTTCTGAAATGGGTGACCTGGCGGTCCAGGGGTAAGGTGTCAGATTTCTCTGCTGGGGTCCGGGGTTCTATCCTCGGTCCCGGCACATATTTATCTGACTGCCAAACCCTTCCTTCACCTCTGACAAGGCGTGTATTAATCACAACTTGTGAATGTGGGGAATGCCAAGCCCCCACCGTGGTTTGGATTCCATGTTAAACTGTAGGTCCTCCATTTAATCTCACAATCACCCTACCGTTACACATGAGCGTAAGTGAGTATAGCCCGAACGGGTAGTAAGACCCGGTGCTAATAATAATAATAATAATAATAATAATAATAATAATAATAATAATAATAATATTTTTGAAATGTGTAAGTTTGTAAAATAATCCTGCACCTGCTATGCTTATATTACAAAGCTAGTTTAAATCACTATCCACTAGATAAAATGTTAATACGTTTGGATTAGTAAATTGTTTATTAACAAAACCAAGAAGTAACAAACAGGATGGTTCTACATTTAATGCCTTCGTATATATTTATAAATGATGTAATCTACGCTTTTTCAGGTATGGTCACTGGAACTTTGGATTAAAATTTAATAAAAAGAATTATTTATATTTGAATGGATGGCTTTATTTTGGTTAAAAGTAGCTACGACGGCCCAAAATAAGCCCGCCCACCGGAATATCTTTCAGTGTCCCAGCGGCCCAGTCCATCGCAGACTATAGTGTAGTTATTGTATACAATAGTCTTATTACTAATAGAGTAATAGACAGTTGAGGACGCACCAAAACAATCCTCAGTTGACGTCTCGGTCGCAGAGAGGTATTGGACGCGTCTTTTAGCCAAGGGGAATTGCTGCGCCCGGACGAGTTGAATGAGCATGCACGGAGGGAATTTGCCGTCACCAACGGCAACAGCCACATAAAGTCCGTTCACGATAGGTTTTTACCTGAATGACAGTTCGAAAATCATATGTTTAGGTTTTGGGTTGCCAACACTTGTAAAAGATCACTGTTTTGTTATAAATGTTAAGATCTTTAATTACCTGTCATATATTACATTTAAAATAACGTAAAATTAAGTTTTCTCATACTATTTCATTTTATTAAATAATTTCTTTTTATCCAACTCGAAACAATATTTTAAACCTGATTAAAAGTACTTATTATTAGTTTTGGAATGTTATTGATTATTTTTAGTATAGTGCACAATACCTTTTAATACGGGCATCGTATTTACTTGGAAAAGAGAAAATTGTTGTCATTTTTTTACATACAATAAATAAGTTTATGATTATTTTAACTTATTTTGAAATATTTAACTGAATAAAATATTTTCCTCAACTGCGTGTCTGCATCATCGTAAAAAAACTTGTTTACCGTCATGTTGAACCATATGGTTTAAATTCGTCGGTCACCATTTTGAATCTATTTTCGTTAGAAGTTTTTGTGAAAGTGGTGTAAATTTTTTTTAAGTGGAAAAAAAGGTAAATAAACTTTGTGTCCATCCTCAAATAAATATATAAATAATATTGGCCTAAATTACTGTGGTTAACTGAACCCTATTTCTAACCCTAAAACCTAACTAATAGGGTCCAAACAACATAAATTAAATAGTCAACAAAAAAGAAAGAGTGTGCTAAGAGAGTAAAGAATATTGACAAAACTGGGCAAGAAATCAATACCCAGAACACTCAATTTGGAGCAATTGCGGCACTCGTCCCCACGGTCAACCTCAACCATATATAAATATATAAACATTCCCCTAATTCAATTATCAGACAACAATTCAGATAGCGTCATACCTAAGTATAAATAAGTTTAAAAATTAGAGTAAGTAGAAAAGATTCAACAAATGGGTTGTTTATTAGATATTAAAAAAAACTATGAACAACAATTAATATGAAAAATCTCATAAAGGGGAGAAATAATGTATAAAATATTTTGTGATCACAATAGTATGGTTTCATTAGAAGAACGCATTAAATGTCTTAGTAATCACCATCACTAATTTACGTTAACAAAAATACAAGTTGGATGCGTATTTGTTAGCCAGAAAGAACAATATAGAACTCATAAATTAAATCTCTGCGAAATACTCATGTTCCTTACATAAAATTCAAACTTAATTATATCATTACCCTTACATCTCTTAATCCCGACAAAAGGGAAAATATGTTTTATATAGACATAAAACTATCGATTTCTTACATTGATTATAAAATAGAGCAATCCGCATTTTAATTGCCAACGCTCAAATATTACCATCAATAAACCAAGTTATTATGGCGGCTATTATTAACCTCAATACTAGCGCTGATGGCGGCTATTACTAACCTCAATACTAGCGCTGATGGTGCCTAATAAACTAAGTTTATAAGTAAACATTGGAGATAAAACATAAACAGCACTATTTTCAAGTCCGAGTCCAATAACTCAAGATCAATATGATTGAGATAAATTTTAAGTCCAAAAGAAATATTATTATTAACAACAACACTAGCTATGTTTCCTAGTTAGAGTCCAATAATTCAAGTTCATTATAATTGAGATAAAGTTTAAGTCCAAAAGAAAATATTACTATTAACACCATCACAAGTGCTGTTTTCTAATCAGTTCAATAAATTAAGTTCAATAAGCCAAAAAGAATTTTGAAATAAAAATATTACACCCCGAAAAAGAATTTTGCTTACATTATTATTAGTTTCCGAAGCCTTAGCTTTCCCTAGCGATTATCGAAGCCAGTTCAAGAGTGCGTCTTCCCCGTTCGGCTGTTGCCCGACTCAGAATATCCACCTTGACAGTTATGCCAAGCTAGGGCATCTGCGAAAGGGATGATTTCCTGTTTGAGTATCGAGTCATAGTCATGACTTTTAACCTCGCGAATGAACTTATTTACCAGATGAAATGAGGGTGTAGAATACTACACTTGTATGATTGTGTCTCCCGACTCAGGATGTCCACCTTGACAGAAAAGCCAGGCTAGGTCACCTGCGAAAGGGATGATTTCCTGTTAGAGTATAGAGTCACTATCGTGACCCCTGACCTCGTGAATGAATTTAATACCTTGTTCAAAACAGTTGTATAATTAATAACACTGTGAGGTGAAATTGGTGATACTGAATGATTGCGCTGGGTCTCGGGATTTGGGGAGGATTTTCTTGACTGGGATGTGGGAAGGTGTGTATAAGGTCGCTATTGTATATTTCTTTTCTTTAAACGCGTCAGCTACGTCTTCTACTAAGTTTAATGCGGGATGAGTGGTGGAATGGTGGCATCTAAATCCAAACTGGAGGTTTGGAATAACTCCTAGTCTATTGTTTAGTGCTTTTAATCTTTTGAGAATTAGTCTCTCGTATACTTTGCTCAGGGTCGCTAG
>CABFVX010010095.1:0-15471 GCA_902151425.1 Timema shepardi | reverse complement strand
ACAACACTACAAGATAACCTCAAGAAAGCTTCAGGCAAAATTGGAGAAGCAGTGTTTGCAAAACTTCAGAATGTGTTGATAAAAAACTCGGGATTCAAAACAGTGTGCAAAATTGCTGACATAATCACCAGTAAAAGTGACTCTTTAGAAGACATTGAAGAGGACATATTGCCTGGTGACATTCCATACTTCAAGTATGCTCCAATAACATCCATGGATGTAGAGCGTAGCTTCTCCAGGTACAAAAACCTCTTGGCCGATAATCGCCGATCGTTCACACCTGAAAATCTGAAGATGACCTTCGTTGTTTATTGCAATGCAGAATAAGGTAAATCTAAGATGTACTTAAATCTCTATATCATTCTCACATGCACACAAATATTCTGCCTATTTTATTATTTTATTGGGCAGATTGGTTATACAATATTTATTAAATTAGTTCTCCTTTTTCAGGATTCCCACATTACCATAATCGGAGAAGAAGAATAAATTGATTTTTAATATATTATTAATTTTTAAGAGCTTTTTTTAGTATTTTTAGAATAAAAAAATCTAGTTTTTAAGGGCATTTTTCTTATTTTTGAGTGCATTAATACTCAATTTTTAAGTGCATTTTTGGGGTTTATAAGGATATCAACTTCCGGGCCCTGAATATTATGTATGCTTGAGTATCCTATGTCGTGTTACTAAGGAAACTCCCTTCCTCAATAACATGACATAGGATACTCAAGCATACAGCTTTAAATTCTGATCTGAGGATGATACCGCTGATGCATTGCAACATATCGTCAAAATAACTGTACAGCTCTTGCAGCCATAAATTAAGAAACAAGGAACTACAGATATGAAATAAATTCAACCCAATTCTGCACTTTGTTTCAGAACAAACCAGCATTGCATGAACTTGCAAGGATCTTTAGAGATACTAACGCCAGTGTTTCAACCATTTTTGAAGCAGGAGAGCGTATACTTCCTGCTCTGTATGGTGGTGACAGGGCAACAACATTAGATACTATCAGCTATTCTCCAAATCTGCTACTGGCAGCAATCTAAATCTTTCAAAACTGCCACCGACACAGGATGCAGCTATGTACCATGTCTTCCGCACCTAAAACCAAGCTCAGACGTGGATGGGCCAACTGAAAAACCCTCTGGATTGGGGATGTAGGAAGGACAGTAAAGGACGGTTTCCTATTAAAACCCCCACAGATCTAGTTCCTCAGTCAATCCTGACCTACATTTTCTGTCAGTGCAGGAAAGGATGCACTAAGGCCTGCAGTTGTAGAAAGGCCGGTCTCAAGTGCTCCATAATTTGTAAAAACTTATGTGGACAAACCGGTGACAATAAAGTGGACATCATAATTAATGACAATGAAGAAGACAATCCAACTGAACTGCTGATTGAAGAAATCCAGGAGGAACTAGCTGGGCCTTCGAAGCCACACAAAACTAAACGTAGAAAATTATAAATTTTCTAAATTGTAAGTATTATTATTATTAGCACCGCGTCTTACTACCCGTTCGGGTTATACGCACTTACGCTAATGTGTAATGGTAGGGTGATTGAAATGAAGGACCTACAGTTTAACGTGGAATCCGAACCACGGTGGAGGCCTGGCATTACCCACATTCACAAGATGTCTTGTCAGAGTTGAAGGAAGGGTTTGTTAATCAGATAAATCTGTGCCGGAACCGAGGCTTTGCATAAAGAAACTTTTTTAACTAACACCCCTAACTATACTCAAATTAGCGTAAATATTCACCTTATAACCCTTCAAAGCAGCGTAGTTCCTTTGTTTAGTCTAAGACAATATTTTTTTGTTTTAATCTTATGGAAAATTTAATTTCTTACAACTTTTATTCAATACATTTTTCTCCATGACGTACCGTTCTGGAGACATAATAAAAAAAATCGACAATAATTTTTTTTAAGTAGCAATTTTATGAAAAATTTGTAACTTTGATGCTGCGTAACTCTTTACATAATAGTTTTACAAAATAACGTTTAATAAAAAAGTTGTAGAAAATTTAATATTCTACAACCTTTAATGCCAACTTTTCTCTCTAAGATGCATTTGTAGAACGATATACCCAATAAACTGAAAAATTACCGGAGTTTCGTTGGTTTTTGGCGCGCCACAGCGAACGCACAAGGGCAGGAAGGTCAAAAACTTGGATTCTAAGCCACGGGACTGACCTATATAACATATCAAAAAATCAAAACTACTTGACCTTTTGTAAGATAATATGTTTCTATTCACTGGACTAAATTTTTACTTTTCAAATTTAAAAACTTTTTTCTGTTAATTCTCAAGAGTAATACATTAATATTCAATATATGCATGGCCACATCATCGTTTAATTTTATCAACTAAGTTTTAAGTGTAATAAGTACGTATATTATATTTATATTACATATTTATGTTTCTTTCACGTCAATTTAGTACAACTTGTCCCACTTAAATTCACTTAAAATTGAATTTTATTTTTCTAAAAATAAAAAAGTAATAAAGTTGGAACCGAGAAGCAAGCTTCAAGAACATATAGTCAATTTTGCCGGTGACAGAAAGGTTGGGGTACAACCTTTGCCGGGTGCATTGATTTATTTTATATCACAAATACAGGTTCCTCCCCTCCAAATTCTACCTTGTACTCTCAACCCCCATAGGCCATGGATATGTTTTAGAAGCAATAATAAAGCCGTTGAGTTTGACTTATGTATACGGTTTATTGTTACTGTTACAAAGCACAGGTGACCTGGTGGTCTAGGGGTAAGGTGTCAGACTTCTGTGCTGGCGGCCGGGGTTCAATCCTTGGTCCAGGCACAGATTTAACTGATTACCAAACCCTTCCTNGACATCTTGTGAATGTGGGGAATGCCAGGCCTCCACCGTGGTTCGGATTCCACGTTAAACTGTAGGTCCTCCATTTCATCTCACAATCACCCTACCATTACACATTAGCGTAAGTGCGTATAACCCGAACGGATAGTAAGACGTGGTGCTAATAATAATAATAATAATAATAATAATAATAATAATAATAATAATAATAATAATAATACAAAGCACACTGTGGATCCCATGAAGTGTAAGTGGGCGTGGCTGACAATGACTGACTGTCTGGGACACATATACCAGGAGATCTCAACTCCTACAAGTATCTCGAGCAACTGACTCACTGTTCGCCTCAGGCAGACTCACAGATCCATCACAGACCCTAGCGCCACAGTTGCCTGTCAACGCCACCAAACGCACACGTCACAACCTTCCTCATTTAAGTGCTATAAAATGCGGCTGGTTTAAGCGATTGATAAAACTTGGGGCAAGAAATACAAAAGTTTTACAATCTTGTAGCTTTAAGTCAATTTTAATGTGAGTTATTAAATTTTATGCTATAGATATAATCACACAAATGTGTCTGTGTTTAAATTAGATAAATATTTCCCAATTTTCCCATGAGTGTGACAGATAGAAAGGAACTATATATATTTTCACGTATTAATACGTCAAGTAATGTAATCTGAAGTGGTCAATTTTTGTATATAATTTTCCGTTTTTTCCATCCTGTGGCCTGGGTCATTATTCTATTCAAGTAATGTATTTTCCACTACCAGCTTGCTAGTTCTGCCATAACTTAATATGCCTTATAATCTACCTTAACATGAGGACAAGCAGAATATCCAGTCCCCGGCCTTCAATTCATCACTGAGAACTGGTATACCCACATTTCACCAATGATAAATGTTTGGCTGTGCCGGGAATCAAACCCGGGACTCTTAGTTCAGTAAAGATACATGCTACCAACTGAGCTAAGGTGTCAGACTCACTTATTATATATACATATACGTATCATAATTACATAAGTTTTATAGATTCTTATAAAATAACACTAATAAAAGAATAAAATGTTATTAACAATGACCACAGCAAATATGTTAGTATTTTCTAATAAGTGCTTCAAATGTAAATTCTTAAGAAAATCAAGGTATATAAATAGATATGTGTGTGTTTGTGTGTGCGAGTAAATATTTAGCATCTGTAAAACAGACAAAAACCAAGGCTTTATAATAATTATTGTATTCCATTGAAATAACATTTAGTTCATATAAAAACTAAATATGGAGAAGCCAACATTATTTATCTAACAACCCTCAAAATGTACACAATCCAGTGGTGGTGCACCCAGGGGAGTAGGAGGGGGATAAATGGAGCAGTTGTCCTCCCACAGACCCAAGTAATTTAAAAAAAAAATTGAATACATCATGTTGAATGAATTTACTTCCCCATAACAAAGAAAATAATTGTAGGCTAATCGTGAAAAAATCTTTCTCCAAAATTATAATGAATCTTTACGGTTTATATAAAATCGACCCCCCCCCCCTCCCCTAAAAAAATGATTTTACAATAGTTTGTCTGTCCCCATGTCTGTTTGTCTGCCTGTCCACAGCTACAAAACCAAAACAGATGCATTTTGTTAAAACTTGATATTTAGATTTTATAAGGTTATGCCTTAAAACATTTTTTTAAAATTCTCAATCCATCCCTCATATTAAGTGTAGTTTACAGATAAGTGAATTTTTAACTCTAAAATTTTCAAAAATGGCTCTAATAATTTTATTTAAAATGCATATCATGCATATTTGCATATATATGCATATATACATATTTGACATGATAAATAACATTGTATCATTAATTGGTTTTTGGGCAAAAATTCGTTGAAGGGTATGTTTTACTGATGGGAAATGTTGAAAATTTGAAATATTTCAAGATTAGCTCAAAATATTGTGTTTAAAATGTATATCCGGGGACTGTGTGGTATGAAAAATAACACTGTATAATTTTTTGGGTGATCAGGGAAGGGTAAAAGCTCATTTATGGGTAGTTGATTGACGACATTTTTCAAAAACTTGAAATATTCTAAAGGATTCTCAAATGATTTGGTTACAAATGAATATTTAAGGAGTGGTTGATCTTCCAGATAACACTGTAGACTTGTTTAGGTGAAAATTTGTTAAAACGTAATTTACTGATGAACTATTTTAGAAAATAAATATTTTGAAAATGCCTCTGTAGAGCTGGTTTGAACTTTGGAAAGTATATTTGGGGAAGTTTTACATGAGAAATAAAACTGTATACTTGTTGGTTTTATTTTAAATTATTTTATTCTTATAAGGGTAGTTTACTCGTGATACTTTTTTTTAATTCGAATAGGTAGGCCCTATTTTTTAAAAAGACTGTAGAAATGTGATTTAAAATGGGTATTTAAGATTTGTATTGGATAAAAAATTATATGTTATATATTACTGAAGTTTGATATTGTAAATTTTGAAATTTTTGCAACATTTATACTGATTTTGTACAAAATTGGTATCATGGTAGTATTTTACATAATAATAATATATTTTTATTTTTGTAAAATAAATTTATCTAATGGTAGTTTGCTTACGACAAATTATAGAAAATATGAGATTTTTCAAAATTGACCTTAAAGATTTTGTTCAAAATGGGTATCTGGAAATGGTTTTTCATGATATATATAGGAATACGATTTTATTTTCACAAATAATTTTAGGATAGCTTACAAATAACTCTTTTTTTTAATTTGAAATTTGTTAAAACTATTTTAGCAATTTGGCTAAAAGCTTATAAATCAAGAGTTTTAATTGTGTTGTTTATTGTGACGAGATTGTTTTTATGAGTAAAACTTACTTAAGGGTATTTAGCTGAAAACCTATTTTTGATTATTTTCTTTGGGGATATAATTCATTATATGAGAAAATTAGTACGATTATGTCGTGTCATTTATTTACTCTAAAAGCATCTAATTTTATAAAATTGTCAAAGTAAAGATCACTCCAATAGCTTTTAGAAGCATCCGAAAATTTTCTTTTACTTTTAAAAACCGTTTATTTTGCCAACCACCCCCTTTCAACCCCCTCCGTTTTCCTTCGAAATATAGCTCTGACTACAACCTTGATTGTTTGACCTCCTTCCCCCAAACCAGACTTCTGGGTGCGCCAATGACACAATCTATAGTAAAGGAGAGCTACAAAGCTTGTGGCTTGTCTTATGAATCCATGAAAGTATATCTAGGTTTTTTTCAGGTAAGTTTCTTACTATGGTTACTCTAATTGCAAAGTTTCAAGTCAGCTCATAGTGTGTTTAATAAAACTGTATAGTACAGTTAGTTTGGAGACATTTAACTATTTTATTTTAATTTATTAAATAAATATGATGGCCAATATTGACTAGACTATCTAAAAAATTAACCAAATCAGTTATTATTACTATTATTATTATTATTATTATTATTATTATTATTATTATTATTATTATTATTATTATATAGCCACATGGCTGACTCAATCACTGATATTAATGTTTACCCACTTTCAGATGAGCTAGAAACTTTAAATTTGGCAAACTTATAGCTTCTAGCCTGTAACAGACGGCAAATTCCAAAAAGTTAATTTTTAACCCCCGAAAAAACTAAAAATGGCGGAGAAACTTTAAAGTCGGTGCGGACCTTTCTTTGGAGGTCTCTGTGGCTAAACGGTAAGACCTATCAAAAAACGGCTCTGAGATTACATTAGTTTACATATACTTGCAAAGAGAACGCACTGGGGGCTTGTGGGGGCGCAGCTGGAAATATTATTACACTTCTCTCAATACACACACACATTCAGATAGAATAACATTTTTTTTAACAGTTACATTAATTATTAAAACAATTTTTAAATCATGTGACCTTTAGCTGTTTCTTTTGACATAAAATACATATAAAATGATTTCTAATATGTAGCATATTATCAATTCTGATCGCAAAAATATATTTTTAATTTATAAAAGTGTGTACTTACTAGAATATTTAAATATATTTCATGATATGACATTAAATTTTGACCTTAGTTTGTTGAACTTTGAGATAGTCAAATGCTTAATGGCACTTGACACAGTATCCTATAGGTATAGTATGATTTTGGTAAGAAAAACAGTAAAAGTTAGTTACTAAAGTTACTAAAACAATTTTAATAATATTATCAATAACTATCAAATAACATTAATAATATAATAAAATGTTATCACTGTTGGCCGCAAATATGTTTGAATTTTCTCTTCTGTTATTCTAACCAAAATTGGGGTTCACGGTAGATTTGACCTTTAATGATAGTTGAGGAATTTATTTAAAAAAAACATTAATTCATTTATACACCTCGCAAGTATGTGCTGTCATTTTGGCACGTAAAGATACTTTACATCACTTGTCTAAATTATATTTTTTCCAATCGTGTTAAAAACCTTTTCATACATTTATTTTTCAGATGTTTGAAGATGGCCCAATTACCGTGAAATAACTATAGCAGTAGTTCAAATTTCAGTGGAAGGGCCTTTTCTGACAGCTATTAAGGCTACTAGAACTATTTCATGTATTCATACGTCGAGTCGTGTGAAATGGAGCTGTCACTTTTGATATATTATGGCAATGATAAAAAACACTAATAGTATAGCAGAACGTAATCAGTTTTGGGAGAAAAAAAATAAATGTTGTGTTTCTTTAAAAGGTCCTTCCTTTGTGCTGTAGTGGCACCTCGCTAGAGAAGTGTATCAGACCGAGACATGCATCAGTCCAAGGTGGCTCAAGATAAAGGTACGGGGATCCCCATGTCATTCAGGACCTCCTTCACGCACTTCAACAGATGTCTCATGTCCTCTGGGTAGAGCTCCCCGATGTTACCAATCCTGAAGCAGTTGGCTCGGGTGGTCTTACCCGGGTAGATCACTTGACCTGGAACAATAACATATCATGTCTGGAAATGTTAGTGGTAGATTAAATTTGTCTTGGGACAGTAATTAATACGACATCTGGTATTAAACCAATATTTATTATGTTGAATTGCGTAAAGTAATTGTATTTGATTCAAACTAGTTGAAAAATGACATCCGGGCACTTAAAATCAACCCAAAAAACTTTGATTTCACGCACCATTACCCTATCATTGAGCTATCCATGATTTGTCTCGTGGTCAAGGTCAATCCTCGCTAATAGTCTAAATGGCACACGTCTTTAGGTCTGTTCCCATCTAGGCGAATCGATTCGAATTAAAACACGCAATTAAGATTCACATTCAAGCGAAAAGGAAAGTCAATATGCATTGGTTTTGAATATAAAATAAGAACCAAAAAGGCCTGTATTTCTTTCACAATTATATCAACACATCACATAGTAGATTACATTGTAACCAAATTTTAATAAATGCTTGCACATAAACTCAGGGCGGATCTAGAGCTGTGGAAGCCTCAGGCCTTTAAAAAAATGAGCCCCAAATTAAACAAATATTTTTCTTTTAAAGAGTATCATTTTTTCTTTACAAAATTAACTGTTAAAAAGATCAATGTTAAAGATATTAGTTTAATAAGGAAATATCATCATCAAAATATTGTTATATATTTCGCTTGTTTTTGCTTAATTCTAATAAGTTTAGAAAATAATTTAATAACTTTGCATGTAAACACTTCTTTTATTTTATTAACAGACTTTATGTCCAAACATGACTGAAGTTGCCTTTCATAAAATAAAATAATAATATTTCTTTTATTGCAACAGTTTGGTGAAATACAGATACCTGGAGACACTAGGGCGTTAGCCCCCCTCAAAATCCCTTAAATCCAGGTCTGTATAAATTTAAATATTTAAATTAATGCAACTAAACTGATATATTTTTTTATAAGTTTTCATTGATTTCCTTTAATGTATTCTCCCTAATGTTTTTGACTTAAGTTTGGTAATTTTTTCTATGAATAAATATTATTTAATATTCTACTTATACTGCGTTGAGAAAATTTTAAAGCTAACTCGTGCTATCGTGCAAAGCGGCCAGATTTTGCGTAGCAACGACGCTGACAGTTTCTGTGTTTCCCGGTGTTCTAAAAGTGATGTTTGGACCTTACGGCTTCATTTAAGAAGCTTAGCGCGTTTCTTAAACGTAATCAACCCATGTTTTTATTGCGTGAACTGACGGAACGGGATTATTGCAACGAAGACTGAAGTGTTTCTGAAATGCTCGTCTTGTGAACGCCGCACAGTGGTTGTTTTTGTAAAACGATTTCACGGCAAATGCACGTTTCACACCAGACCCCGAACCATTTCTCCATGTTGACGAAATGCCAAGGAATGAGGTACAAGATGAAGTCAACCCAGTACTGCCACTACATACTATGGCCTTGAAACGACACCGGGCCCCCAACCATTGCTCTGTGTTGACGAAATGCCATGGAATGAGGTACAAGATTTAGTCAACCCAGTACTACTCACTACATACTATGACCTTGAAACGACACTGGGCCCCTAACCATTTCTCTGTGTTGACGAAATGCCAAGGAATGAGGTACAAGATGAAGTCAAACCAGTACTTCCACTACATACTATGGCCTTGAAACGACACCGGGCCCCGAACCATTTCTCTGTGTTGACGAAATGCCAAGGAATGAGGTACAAGATGAAGTCAACCCAGTACTGCCACTACATACTATGGCCTTGAAACGACACCGGATCCTGAACCATTGCTCTGTGTTGACGAAATGCGATGGAATGAGGTACAATATGGAGTCAACCCAGTACTGCCACTACATACTATGACCTTGAAACGACACTGGGCCCCTAACCATTTCTCTGTGTTGACGAAATGCCAAGGAATGAGGTACAAGATGAAGTCAACCCAGTACTACCACTACATACTATGGCCTTGAAACGACACCGGGCTCCAAACCATTGCTCTGTGTTTACTGAATGCCAAGGAATGAGGTACAAGATGAAGTCAACTCAGTACTACCACTACATACTATGGCCTTGAAACGACACCGGGCTCCAAACCATTGCTCTGTGTTTACTGAATGCCAAGGAATGAGGTACAAGATGAAGTCAACTCAGTACTACCACTACATACTATGGCCTTGAAACGACACCGGGCTCCAAACCATTGCTCTGTGTTTACTGAATGCCAAGGAATGAGGTACAAGATGAAGTCAACTCAGTACTACCACTACATACTATGGCCTTGAAACGACACCGGGCTCCAAACCATTGCTCTGTGTTTACTGAATGCCAAGGAATGAGGTACAAGATGAAGTCAACTCAGTACTACCACTACATACTATGGCCTTGAAACGACACCGGGCTCCAAACCATTGCTCTGTGTTTACTGAATGCCAAGGAATGAGGTACAAGATGAAGTCAACTCAGTACTACCACTACATACTATGGCCTTGAAACGACACCGGGCTCCAAACCATTGCTCTGTGTTTACTGAATGCCAAGGAATGAGGTACAAGATGAAGTCAACTCAGTACTACCACTACATACTATGGCCTTGAAACGACACCGGGCTCCAAACCATTGCTCTGTGTTTACTGAATGCCAAGGAATGAGGTACAAGATGAAGTCAACTCAGTACTACCACTACATACTATGGCCTTGAAACGACACCGGGCTCCAAACCATTGCTCTGTGTTTACTGAATGCCAAGGAATGAGGTACAAGATGAAGTCAACTCAGTACTACCACTACATACTATGGCCTTGAAACGACACCGGGCTCCAAACCATTGCTCTGTGTTTACTGAATGCCAAGGAATGAGGTACAAGATGAAGTCAACTCAGTACTACCACTACATACTATGGCCTTGAAACTACACTTTCATCAAGTTTAAGAATTTGATGGTACAGTCTAAAACTTTGAATCTCACAAATAAATATTTTTTATAGTTTTGTTTCATGAATTTAAAAAAATAAGAACTATTTATTTGAACTTCAAACAGGTTTTTATGTCTTTAAATGGGGTTTCTCACACATTTTGGGAAAATAGAGTTCACGAAAGTAAAATGTTCTTAAATATAGTTCATAATAATATAATATAATTATTAAATTCTCATTTAAAATGTCTTACGAGTTTTAACAAGCGTCTTCAAACCTATTTTCAGTATAACTATTACAACCAGACACAAGTTTTCATAGAGTGAGTTAGAACATGTATGGTTGCGTTGGTGATCTGAGTTATTAATCTAGTAGTTTAATCAAACACAAACCTGTTTTACTTTAATGAAAGCTTACAAAAATTGGACTGTGTATCTTCATCTTTAAATGATAATATAAAATCTAGATGAAAGATGAATTTTCAAAAATTGTGCATTCAACAATATTTTTATACTTTTGTACGTGGGTTCATTTGCTATTTAAATAATATACATCTACAATAAAATTTACTTTCTTCAAAATTAAATCAAATCTCGAAAAAATAAATGCTTAAAATTTCATAAGCTTTGTTGTTTTTAGTAATAAAGACTGAGCGAATGAGTGAGATCACTGTCATATTTAGATCTAGATAAAAAATAAATGGAATAGCAAAATAAAGTTTTTATTTATAGTTTTTATATATTCGTTATCTGTGCCCTACTTTCATAACTGCGTCAGTTTTCCTCCATATGTGTCGCACTCACTTGGCCAAATGAATCCATAACAAGTAACGGATGTCCCATTTCGTGGAACGGTCCCCAGAATGGAATATGAAACAGAACTTTACTCGACTATAAAAAGACTAACGCCTGAATAAAGAGTGAATATGCAGTTCTTTCAACTGTTATGCTAAGCGGATAGTAGCATGGAAACGTTGTAGGCGTTACTGTAAAAAAAAACAATATTATGTGGAGATTTTCTAATAGCGCAGGAAGTACTGTCACGGTACTAAAACGAATTCTGTTTGGACATTTCAGGGATTAATATCGCCATATGAATTCAGTGTTTTGTCAATGTTTTCTGACCTAGTTCAAAGTCCAACCATTGCTCTACCAGTTATGGCTTAGTATATTCTATTACATATGAGCCCGCTTTGGTGGTCGAATAGTCTAAAGCGTCACTTGAACAATATACTGGAGTGCTGATGAAAGGGTGATCGGCGCTTGAATCCTGGGCTATGTACTGAGGGTGGTTTTCTAGAACTATTTATACACTATCCCTTCACTCAAATGTGGGTACATTTCCTCTAATGTATTCTTCTTTGTACTTAATATATTAGCATAATTAGTAATTATTTGTTCAAGCCGAACGTGTGGTACTAAAATAAAGTTGGAAAAGCTCTAGTTTATTTAACACACAATGGTAGATGCATTATAAGCAGAGCTGTAGAGTTGTAGTCGTGGAGTCAAAGTCATGAAGTGGGTGTCTTGAAGTCGGAGTCGTGAAGTTGGAGTCGTGGAATGAGAGTTTGAGTCTATAAAGCTGTGCCGACACCAACTGCGGCTTCAAAATAAAAACTTATAATAATATACCAATATATTATAAATATATCATTTTAATTTTTATTATTCATGACCAATATTTAAAAAATATATTGACAAATGTATTCCCACATTGCCAAAGAAGCTTCCCATGAAGTCATTTGTATTGGAGGATTTTATTGAAGCAAATTTTTTATTACCAGTTATCAGTGGTGGCTCTTGGGTAAACCTTAAGGGAGGGAGCTCTCATAAAAATTGTTAAATTAGGTAGACAACAGCTTACCTTCTATCAACCGTATGCCATCCTATATTTATCTGACAAATTACACTAGGTATAAAAAATTTAAAAAGGATAAAGTTAATAAATCTAAATAAAATCTATATATTAAAGTAGAACAACTCACTTGGTTTGAAATTGAAGATTGTCCATCGTGAAATCCACACACACACACACAAACACACATACACCAGTAAACAAAAAATATATAAATAGGTTCTTAACACTATCTTGAACACTACACACAATATACTTTAAGAATTAGTGTATATGTAATTTTATCGTTTTAAAGAAAAATAGAATCTTAGGTTTTTGTTTGGTATGTCACGAACTGTTCTATAAACAACATGGCCAAAGCATTTACTCTCTCTTCATTCATGGTTTTTCTTAGGTAGGATTTGATTTCTGGCTTTTCATTGTTTTTAATTATTTAACTTTTCTTCTAATGATAAAGAACCAAAATTAATTTTTTTTTAATATCGGAAACATTCATTATTCACTAAAGTAATCGAAAACGCGTCACACACAATAAACAAATCAACGACTTTCCTTATTAATGAGCCATCCAGCCGACTAGTGCTGGTGCTGGTAACAGACCACACTTTAGCTTAGCCCACCAAAAAAACTTGTGAAGGTCAAAGAAAGTGACGTCAGGTTGTCATGGCAACCACTTTGTGACTCATGCAAGCTCGGGGGCGCTTCTGAACAAGCCCAGGCAGCACACACATACGAACGTTGTATATCACGTGCTGGCACGATTATAGCTTTGTTAATTTCCTCAATAAAATGGGGGAAAAGATATAATGATTTTTAATTGATTTATGTATTTCACTATGTAATTAAAAAATATGAGAAAATTGGTATGGACTTCAAAATATGTTTTGTTTCTTCTGTTGCTTTATTTTGCGAGGAAGGTGGTGACCCAGAACCCTCCTTCACGAGCCACCCCTGACTTTAGTCATTATGAAAGAGTTAGACAGCAAAAAAGTAGATGAGTGGGCGTTGAATACTTGGCGTACCGACTTCATTACCCTGATAATAAGTGATAATGTTAGATAAATTGCTCTCAGTTACCCACACAAAAATATCGCATGTTCTAAAACTCTTATATATATATTAGCAAATCTATATTGTCAAAATAGCAATATAAATATGGTCTCATTGGGTCAACGTGGACAGAAAAAATATGTTTATATGTTTTAAGCTTATTACAACGTGCTTGACTTTAAGTTTCAAAGTGTGTTTTTTATTTTAAAAAATCAAACAAGTTTGGTACAAACCACAACATAGCAAAGGAAATTATTTAAAGAATTGTATCTGTTTTATTTAGTTACTTTTATTTATCTCCCTTGATTAGTAAGTCATAGAAAAGGTTTCTTTGAATTATCCTATTGTATTTTTAACTGTTCTATAAATTATTATAAAAGTAACTAAAGATATTACGTGCATGATACTGGTCACTTACCTAAATCATTCAATCGTAGGTAGAAGTCATTAAACTGAAAGTTGGTATGTTTAGGGAAATGGTAGGAAGTTATTATGTATCCCTGGTGCTTATCTGACAGCAGCTTGGTGAAACCCATCTCTTTCATCCCTTCTTGTAAGACGCGACAGTTTTCTTCATACCTGCACACATAACCGTTGTAAAATAGGTAATAAACAAATTATTGATAGTAGTCGTCGTACTCAGCTGAAAAATCGCCTAAGTCAACTTTATTGCTTATTCAAATCACGAGAGTTTTTAGTCAAGTCCCTAGACAACCGTTGAGCAAATCAACATCTTAAGACACTTTTAAAGATCTCAATAACTTTTTTTATTACATTGGGAATACTTGTATAGCGTTCGTACTTTCACCAATTAACTTACATTTTATACATAGATTCAAGAAATATTTATTTAAAAACAGACCCAGTTGTATAATATATTCTGTCATAGGGGGCGTTCAAGTAGTATGAAAGAACCTTAGGGGGGGGGGAGGGTCAAACTTTGCTTACTTTTGCTGACAACGGGGTTGGGGCTCAGAATCATGCTTACGTAAGATAAAGAAAGACAGTCAAAATTAGGGGAAGGAGAATCGCCAGCCGCTTGGACTTCGGGCAGCATTGAAGATGATGAGTGGCTAAGCTAGGAAGCGTGGAGAAGACTAAAGAAGTGAGCCAAAGTTTGGGTGACCTAGCCCCCCCGAAATAGAAACATAATTATTGAAAGTGTTGAGACGTGAATTCAAGGACCTTGGTCATTGGATTAAATGGAGTTTATGGTATTTTTTTTATAAATATTCATATATTCACTAATAATACTTTTTTACAACTTCAATTATAAGTAAATTAAAATTTTAATCTTTTACTATGTTATAGCTTGTTTTAATTCTACCCGTTCCATAAATTTATATTTATTCTATACTGGTGTTAATTTTCAATTATTTCTCAATATTAATTTACACTTCTATGTTATTAATTACCAGCAATTTATAAATATACAATTTTTTTTATCATCGCGTCTTACTACCTGTTCAGACTATAAGCAAAATTGCATGAAAAAAAGGAATGATTAATCCTGTGAGCAAATAAAAAAAAGTCGTCAAATCTTACATAAGCAAGAGGGGGTGGGTCAGGAATTTGCATATTTTTGCTTACAAAGGAGGGAGAGGGGTTAAAAATGGCCAAAAATGTGTCTGCTTAGTACTTGAACGCCCCCATATTCAAACTCACTTGGACACCCTTGAAGGTGTTAGAGGTCTTCAAGACTGCGTAAAGCTCTCACCTCTTCGCGCGTCCCTGTAACCCTCCTTGCTGCTCGTACTCCTTGAGAGCCTGCGTGAAGGCCAATAGGGAGTGAGTGGGGGGTGTGAACCGGAACTGACCATTCTCCTCCAGTCCCTCCCACTGGGATGCTGCGTCCAGACTCAGACTTCGGCAG
>CABFVX010010094.1:0-15490 GCA_902151425.1 Timema shepardi | reverse complement strand
TATTACTGATGTCTTGCCTCCCTTTAAACGGTTATCATTTATAGTAAACCCAAATTATAACTTTAAAAAATTACAAATAATAAAGAAAATTAAAAGTAGGAGAAAAACAGTTTGGTAAATAATTTGATAATTTAGAAACTGTAATTTCCTAAACATCAGAAAATGGGTGTGAATCACCAATATAGCATAGTTTATTAGATATTTTACGAATTTGAATATAACCTAGAACCCTACTTTCTAAAGATATATTTAAAAGGCAACTCCAGATTACCGTAAGGAGGACCCAAACAGCCAAGCAAAACAAATGTTTAATTTGTAGTTTCAGTTGATTACTAAAGATGACCACGCTCTAAGTACAATCATAAAATAATTGACACGACGTAATATACATTGTTGCAGAAACATAATGGGGCAGCATAGTTTACCAGAGAGAATAAATTATATAATAGACACTGTTACTTTTTACTCTATGGCATTAGGAACTAGAAAGTTCATTGCCGCATTAACAAAAGTATGATCTCTAACCTTACCTTGAGCTAATACTATCCAGTCCATTTCATTAAAATGTATTTCTTTCAAGTCCATTCTAATGTTACCCTCCCATCTGCAGCTAGGTCTTCCCAATGATCTCTTCCCATTGGGTTATCCAGTCAGTACCCTGAACAGAGTTTTAGAATCTCTCATTCGTGTTGCATGCCCTGCCCACCATAATCTACGAAACTGGATTATTATAACAAGGTCTTGTTATGATTACAGGGTTTGTAACTCATTGTTATGTAACCTCCTCCACTCCCCAATAGACGATTACATTTTTGGATCCATTATCTTTACAAACACCTTGTTTTCGATAAACCTACATTCGTTTATATGATGTAGGGTACGAGACCACATCTTACACCCATAGAGAACAACCGGTAAGATTATTGTTTTGTTTATTTAGAGTTTTACATTACTTGACAGCAGGCGAGAGGTTAACAACTTACTGACCGGGTAGTAGGATGAATTTCCACACTGTGTTCTTTAACAAATGTTCGTATTTATTGTAACAGCTTCCTTTCTATTGCCTAACAAAGTTAAATCGTCCATGTATCCTAATAGCTTCATTGTACCGTTTACGGTCAACTCTACCCTACATTGAAGTCAACAGAAATTGTTTATCTTTTATGGTATTTCCACTCCTGGGCGGGTGCTAGTGTTAAGCTTGACAAATTTAATGTATTCCTCCTTACTTCTTACGATCATCTTGGCTTTTTGTGGTCATTTATTTTCAGGGGTCTTTGAATCGATGTTAGAAGTAGCTGGGGGATTTAGGGACCGTAAAGTATGGTTTATGGTAATAATATTAACATAAAATACAGTCAATTTAGATTTTTCACATATATAAAAAAACTACTTTAATCTATTAGTCTATAAAATTGTCTACGCTCGGTTTCAGTATTATACCTGGCCGTTGAATAAAGAATATCAGTTAACTAAACATTGATTGCGTTCTTGTTTAGTTGGTTATTTAATATATCGTAAAATATTTCAATGTTGATTTCACAAAAATAATAATACGCTTAACATATTTAAATAATTAAATTATCATCTGAACCAAACTTTTAATAAACTTGAAATTATCTTAATGCCACATTTGAAAACCTGACCTCCCACAATTGAAACACTAGCGTCTAAGAGCGTTTACATTTTGAGCATGAGCGACCAGATAAATTTAAAACTGTAGCGTCTACATATTGAACTTGAGTGACCAACAAATTACACCAACAAATATAATTATAACCATTAACAATGGTATATTGTTATAAATATTATAACAATATACCAGTCCTTAGTATGTTAGTGGATATAAATTATTTGTAATTTTAATTTCTATTGGAAATTCAGCCGCGCTGCGTTAAAGTTTAACATAGTTACAGGTTTAGTGTTCTCGTAGAAAGTGGAGTAATAAAATGTTAGTTAAAACACATTGTATAGCATTTATTGGAGGATAAGGACCTCGGATTAACTTTAAATAATTATATAATATAAACGCCAATAAACATTATGTTAGTAATATTTTAGTACTTTAATTCGACTTATTAATGCTAAATTCAAGCCATCCAAAATTTACCCTCAGGTTGGTGAATTTAACTATAAGCTTTAAATAAATATTTAATAAAAACAAAACTAACCATCCACATTCAGTGGACAAGAAAACTAAATGTCAGGATTATCTGGTATCCTGAGGCACATTTCCTGAATTATTTATTACTCTACTTTCAGGTAAATACTGTCATATTTATTCTAAATTCAGCCTTTCTCATACTCACCCCATTATCGTAATTACAGTCTGTATATCCGGGGTGGGTGGGTAACAAGATAAGGTGGAAAAAATCAATCGTTAAACGCTTTTATTCTAGAGAGCTATATAAAAATATGTTTTTGCATTATCATATAATTGAAATAATATGTAATGACAATGAACCAGGACTATCCTCTAAAAATAAATAATCTAAATTTGTAATCAAACACTTTTATTTGCCGTTAGTCAGGAATTGAATCACGTCATACCGGATTAAAGTCACGAACGCTACCACAAACGTAACTCTATTGATAAAAATATATTTCATACTCCTTTTTTTTACTCTCGTAAAGAAACAAAAATAAGTTTCAAAGTATCAAATTAAGTTTTTAACGAACATCTGTTGTAGAGAAAAGAAAATTAAAAAATGTTGGTGGAAATATTTCATTTTGTCTGTGTAATAAAAAGCTGTTGGGAGGTAGAAGCCGCGTGTCAAGTTATTTTAATAGGGTGAAACCACTGATGATAGAATATAGAATGTCTCACTGTGCACGGATGACCGACACGACGGCTGTGACGCTGGCATATACATATCTCGGCTCCTGCTGTACACACAGTAAGAATGACTCACTTTTTATAATACATAACATGTTTTCTGAACACCTAATTAATATATTTTAGACTCGTTGATGATTAATATATAATAATTAAAACAAACTATGATTTTATAATAAATAACTTTATTCATTGTAAATATTTAAAATAAATCACTTTAAAGATGATATTTCTTTTTATTTGAGAAATTAATATTTTTTACATATTACTAATAATCAACTTACAATATAAATACATATATATATCCATACTATATATATTTATCCATGTCATATATATAATATAAATATATATTTATCTATATTATATACTGTATATAATTAGGCCTATATATTTGTACTAAAATATATATTTATCCATATTATACACATATTTTTCCATATCGTATATATATATATAATATACATCCATACCGTATATGTATATATTTATTTATCCATACTATATACATATATGTCTTAGGTGAATTGAAAAATCCAGCTTATTGCAAAAGGTACCGTCAACTTACAATGAGAATTGGAAGATAATATTATATTTGCTTATCAGTCTGATAATGTTTAGGCTTATTACAATGAACCTAATCAGTTTTAGTCTATTAAGGATATAAACCTTTGTTATTTTAGTTAGCCTAGTTGATTCCAAGCGTATTGCAATATCATGTCTAATATAGTGAAGGTTTATTAACAAGTCTACATTAGCGGTTCCCAAACTGTGGGACGTACAACTATTCCCGATGGTATGCCATGAGAAGCCAAACCAAACAAGCAAATTAAAGTCGTAAGAAAATGGCCTCATAAAATCAAATATATATATTACGACCCAGTCTAATAGAAGTGACTTTTAGATTTTTGGCACACAAATTCTTGAAGACATCCCAGATAGTTATGTAACTGTTCGAGAAGCTGTGAGTAAGGAATAAAAGTTTGGGGGGCTAGGGATATGTCAGTTACAAGTGTATAGTCTCAAAAATAAGCGTCAAATGAAAAAGTTTGCCTGTAATAAGGCAAACTAATTGTGCACATCAAAATGTCACAGCAGTTTACCGCGTGGAAATGAAAAAAAAAAGTGTTACGTGTTAAGTATGAATTGACAACGATAAATATCAAAATACACTTGTAAACACGTATCATTCTTCTATAAAAGAAAGGTAACTATTACATTTTTTATATATGTATTATTAATATTTTTCAATAAACATTACTTATTAATATATAATATTTTAGAAAATATTTTAATTAATCTTTAGTAAGGAGTTAATCAATAAATATAAGTCTTAGATAATATTATTTAAAAATTAAGATATTATGAGTTCATGTTAAAAGATATTACTGATGATACTATTTCTTTATAAAATAAGGACACTAAATATTATTTATACTCTTGGAAAAAAAATTTCTTTAAACAAAGTTATCATAATATTTCAAATATTCCAATGACTCAATAACTAGACACTAACATGAATCAAATGGTCAATTAAACATTCATACCATATCAAAATTTGAGTATAATAATAGTTAAATACAAGAGTAAAAAATGAAAAAGTTTTAAAAACGTATTCAAAATAACGAGTTAAAACATAGTTAACACCATCAGTCAAAAGTTTTGTCTACGATGTGTATGAGTTGAATGTTAATTATATTCATGAAAAAGTTTATCATGTCTAAGTCTTATCTGCATTAACGTTTCATTACGTCTTTATGAATTCCAGATTAGGTGGAGAAATCTGGAGGCTTAATTGTCCGACATGTTTCGGTATTCAAACACGTACCATATTCATGGAAACTTTATAAATTGAATTAAAGAATCTAGTTAAAAAAATCAATAATAATATTAAATTGTGTAAAATAGAACATGAAAGTTAGAAAAACTTAAAAGATTATATATGAAAATATTCAAACAAACAAACTTACATCGTTGTAGGTTGAAACACAAAGTCCTTACGCGATTAGACGATGTTAACTAAAAAGGTTCGGTTTGTCACAGATTATATGTATTGAAAAAAAAAATGAAATGCTAAAAGCGAAAAAAGAAATTCTAATTCTAATTGATCATGGTGTAAATAAGTTAGGTTGTGAAATGGTTATTGTAAATAATGTTCGTGAAACTACGAAAGGATGGAGAGATAGATGGTGAATAAGATAGATGAGTATAGTAAGGTTCTAATCTTCTCGACTCCGGCTATAACGGGTGTTTAGCAACGGTGGAGGGTAGAGATGGAGAGATGGGGTTACGAAATCTTAATATTCTTAGGGAAACGTTTTAAATTATTAATTTGAATTTGATTTGACCTGTAATTGTTCATTAATGATTGATTATTTATTAAATAAGGACGCTTTAATGAAAATGTTTTCTTGCGTATTTAATTTGGTTCCTTTGTGGGATAAATAAAGAGGTTTCATACAATGTTCAATCGGTTTGGGTTAATTGTTTGCATTTTTTTTTTAATGTTCTGAAAATTTTTATTTTGTCCTGTTAAATTTAAAGTCAGAATTATGTTCTTTATATCGAATTTTAAAATATTACCAGCCTATCTATGTAATTGCTGTTGCATTCGCAGGTGAGTAGATAAATTACATTTTTACTGTATTTGTTATTTATATTCAAGTTGTTATTACTGAGGTTCTTCTTGGTATTATTATTAGTGGTAGAAGCTATATTTGAATTATGTTTCTTGATAATGTTTGTAATTCGATGAGTTTCAGGGCCGGTAGAGTTAAACTTAATCCATTGTTTCATGTTCCGTGATAATATGGCTTTCATTTTAGAGGGTAGTTGAAAGATGGTCAGATCGTAATTTATCATTTAGCTTTTGTAGGATTTTGTAAATAATCGGATGAGAATAACCATTGTTTATTGCAATTTGTTTGATTGTGTTGAGTTCAATTTTGTAATTGGATTTACAGAGTGGTATAAGGAGTAACCGATGAATTAAACTGTTGAAAGTGGCGAGTTAATGAGAGGTTGGATTGTTTGAATCGTTGGATATAATTGCATTAGTATGAGTAGGATTTCTGTAGATTTTGTACTCAAGTTTACCATGGGATTTCTTAGAAATGTTGAGATTTAGATAGTTAGTGCTGCCATTGTTCTAATTTTCAATAGTGAAATAAAGTTTGATATGGATATTATAGATTATATTGGTAATAGAGGGAATGTTATAGTCATTGTAAAAATTAATTAGGATATCAGCAATATAATTTTATGTTGAGCAAATTGTTGAGATTATTGAAGATGGTAGGATCATATTTTTGTAAAAATATTTCTGACACTAGACAAGAAATTGGAGAGCTCATTGCTAATCCATATTTTTTCAATTAGAATGTTTTGTTAAATTGGAAATAATTTTGTTCAGTTACTATTTGGACTAGATTAAGAAATCTGATCAATATAACTTTATTGAAAATTTTTTATATTAAAGTTTATTTAATTATTTTAATGATTTCTGAGACTGTTTCATTAGTGTAGAGGTTAGAAATATCCAATGACATGAACTTTGAATCTTTACTAATGGGAATTGATTAGAGATTTGCTGTTAGATGGATAGAACTTTTAATATTGAATACTTTAGGAAGTTCTAGATTTTCAGATAAGATTTTCTCTATCTTTTTTGAAAGTTTGTATACAGGTGCATTTTGATAGTTAACAAGAGGTCTGACCGTAATGTTGCGCTTGTGAATTTTAGGTAATGATGTGAACGTGGGAGCTTTTGGATTCATGTTGAAAAATCTAAAAGAATATTTCGTTTGGATTATTGAAGGAGAATTCTTTAAGATGTTGAGACTTTTTTATATGTATTGGTTGGGTCAGCTTTTAGTTCAGTAATGTTATTATTCTAAATGAAATCTAGGGTTTTTGAGATGTAATTATTTTTATCCATGAGAACTATTGTGTTGACTTTATCAGCTTTTATATTAATTATGTCATTGGGATTCAGTTTGTGTTTAAGGATTGAGATGTTTTTGTTATTTTTTTAAATTCTTTAATCTGAGCTCATATCTCCATAATTTCTAAAAAATAATATCTAGGTCTTAAATTATATTTATTAATATAGTTTTTTTACGTTTGATTTATGTTTTTTAATATAAATTACTTGAACTTGATATTTTTAATCAAATTTTGCAATCGTATGATATTTAGTAAGTTAATATAAGAGCATGCTGAAAGAGTAAAAATATAATATTCTGTAAACAAATGGTTCCTAAACTTTTTGGATTGCGTACCACCTCAACCATTTCCGTAATTTGGAGTAGGTACCAACGTTTGCATGTTTAGTACAGTACTGCGCGGCTGCACCGTCTGTCTGAGCTTGAATCAGTGTTACCACACGTAAAAACACTGTTTAGGTCTGTTTTCATTTAGTTTAGACTGGGTCGTAATATTTTTATTATATTTTATGAGGCAAGTTTTTTACGACTTTAATCTGCTTGGGTTTTTTTTTTCTCATGGCATACCACGAGGGATTATCGTACGTCCCACAGCTTGGGAACCGCTGCTGTAGACTTGTTAATAAGCCTTCACCATCTTGGGCATATTGCAATAAGCTTGGAATGAACTAGGCTAACTAAAATAACAAAGGTGTATTTCCTTAATAAACTAAGCCTGTATGGGCTCATTGCAATAAGCTTTACATTATCAGGCTGATAAGTAAATATAATATTTTCTTACAATTATCCTGGATCATTGTAAACTGTCGGCGCCTTTCACAATAAGACGGTTTTTCCAATTTGCCAGCTACATATGCATACTATATATATATATATATATACAGTTTATATGTACATCCATATTATATATATTCAGACTATATATTTATACATATTATATACATATATTATATATATATATCTCCATTATATATATTTCATATATGGAATAATATATCCATGAAATATATAGATACATTCTATTTTAATATATATTAATTCTTACTATATTGATACATCCGATACCTTAGCTTATTCAGTAGCATATCTGTCTATTGAAATAAGGGTCCTGGGTTCGATTCTCGACATGGTTGAAAAATGTATCATTGGTGAGATGTGTGTTAACCCTTTCATAGTGATAAATTATTGGCCGGGGACTGGATGATGTATCTGTTCTAGTCTTAAGTTATGTTTTAAGGCATGTGAAGCTATGACAGGCCCAGTAAGCTGGTAGTGGAAAACATATGGTTTGAATAAAGAACTGGCCCAGGCCACAGGCTGGAATCAGTAATGGATGTAGAAAACTATGTATATCCATACCATATATATTTAACCCTTATACATACCATATATTATATACTCATTATATTTATCCATACTGTGTTTATATATTTATTCATTATATCTATATATATATTCATATTATAATAAAATATATCTATACTATTCATCTTATCCTGTAGACAGGCCTATTATCTTTAGAGTCCAATTCACAGGGATTGTTGTAATACCTATATACAGTTCAAAAGTTTTGTAATTTTTATGAAAATCTAAATCCCGATTAATTTCTTAAGGTATCTCTAACAACTTTCTAGCATTAGGGACCCCATGATAATAGTTTACATATGTTCAATGATTAACGTAAAATATATATGAATTGTTTTAGAGTTAGTTTGTGTAATTTGTTTAACATTTCACAATATTATAACGACATCAAGTAATCCAGTCAGTAATGTTTCTTATTTTCGTTGCTCTAAGATTTGACGGATAATCATTCTACTCGAGACCACCTCCTTTGAGAATGGAAAATACAGAAAGATAGAATGTGGTTGGAAAGTCACACAAACTAATATAATGTTCACTTCTGTTCATATTTCATTTTTGTACGCCTGCTAACAATGTTTATAACTGTTCTCTTGAAATTGGGATATTCATATTTTGAAGATAAAATGATAAAACAATTGAGTATATAATTGATGTTTGTTATTATATTAATGGAAACTAATACTTACATAAATGTATTGAAAATGTGTGTTTTATTTTATGAATAATTTATTATAAAAATTTATTTCTTTATTTATTACACGACTAATGAATATCATCGTTTTACAGTGGTCGCAAGGGTCATGTATTCTGGCGTAGGCCTATATTCTGTCTTTGAAATAAAGTAGTGACGAATGGTTGTTTGCATCACTACTTATATCAGTAATATTGTAATGCCTAAGGATTAGTTCACCACATGACCAATTGTTAACAAGGTTGTTTGAACACACGACAGGGTTGTTTGAACACACGACCGGCTTGTTTGAACACAAGACACGGTTGTTTGAACACACGACAGGCTTGTTCGAACACACGACACGGTTGTTTAAACACACGACAGGGTTGTTTGAACACACGACAGGGTTGTTTGAACACCCGACAGGGTTGTTTGAGCACACGACAGGGTTGTTTGAACACACGAGAGGGTTGTTTGAACACACGACAGGGTTGTTTGAACACCCGACAGGGTTGTTTGAACACACGACAAGGTTGTTCGAACACCCGACAGGGTTGTTTGAGCACACGACAGGGTTGTTTGAACACACGACAGGGTTGTTTGAACACACGACAGGATTGTTTGAACACCCGACAGGGTTGTTTGAACACACGACAGGGTTGTTTAGAACACACGACAGGGTTGTTTGAACACACGACAGGGTTGTTTGAACACCCGACAGGGTTGTTTGAACACACGACAGGGTTGTTTGAGCACACGACAGGGTTGTTTGAACACACGACAGGGTTGTTTGAACACCCGACAGAGTTGTTTGAACACACGACAGGGTTGTTTGAACACATGACAGGGTTGTTTGAACACATCGACAGGGTTGTTTGAACACACGACAGGGTTGTTAGAACACACGACAGGGTTGTTTGAACACACGACAGGGTTGTTTGAACACACGACAGTGTTGTTTGAACACCCGACCGGGTTGTTTGAGCACACGACAGGGTTGTTTGAACACACGACAGGGTTGTTTGAACACCCGATAGGGTTGTTTGAACACACGACAGGGTTGTTTGAACACCCGACAGGGTTGTTTGAACACACGACAGGGTTGTTTGAACACACGATAGAGTTGTTTGAACACACGACAGGGTTGTTTGAACACCCGACAGGGTTGTTTGAACACACGACACGGTTGTTTGAACACCCGACAGGGTTGTTTGAACACCCGAACGGGATTGTTTGAACACCCGACAGGGTTGTTTGAACACCCGATAGGGTTGTTTGAACACCCGACAGTATTGTTTGAACACCCGACAGGGTTGTTTGAACACACGACAGGGTTGTTTGAACACACGACAGGGTTGTTTGAACACACGACAGGGTTGTTTGAACACACTTCAGGGTTGTTTGAACACCCGACAGGGTTGTTTGAACACCCGACAGGGTTGTTTGAACACCCGACAGGGTTGTTTGAACACCCGACAGGGTTGTTTGAACACCCTACAGGGTTGTTTGAACACCCGACAGGGTTGTTTGAACACCCGACAGGGTTGTTTGAACACACGACAGGGTTGTTTGAACACACGACAGGGTTGTTTGAACATACGATGGCGCTCGAACCAGAAATATTAACAAATTGAGACTTTCTGCAATACTCAGTTGTCACCAGAGAGATTGAGAGAGGTGACGTAGATATTTCACCTTCATTTTTTATGTATTGTGTATTTTAAATCTCGCTTTTCTTGTTGTGTTTCCACCCCCAAACCCCACGTGAATTTTCTTTGCAATTGGATGTAAACTATTGTAATTCAAGAGCCGTTTTTTGATAGGTCTTACAATTTAGCCACAAGAAACCTCCAAAGAAAGGTTCGCACCGACTTTAAAGTTGATCCACCATTTTGAATTTTTTTCTTGGGAGTTGAAAAATAAATTTTTGAATTTTTTATAATTTTTTCGTTGGTTACAGGCTAGAAGCTATAAGTTTGCCAAATTTCAAGATTTTATCTCATCTGGAAGTGGGTAAACATTAATATCAGTGAGTGAGTCAGCCGTGTGGCTTCATGGTAGTATAATATAATAATGGTTACACTGGTCTCAATTCCACAGTCATGTGATAATACTACAGAAAACTGCACAACACCGTCATGCCTGGAAGGAGCTGTGTTTTTCCTACTTATTATTATTACTAGCACACCGTCTTACTACCCGTTCGGAGTATACGTACTTTCGCTAATTTGTATTGGTAGGGTGATTTTGAGATGAAATGGAGGACCTACAGTTTAATGTGGGATTCGAATCAAGTTGGAATACTGGCATTCCACACATTCACAAATTGTGATTAATACACATATTGTCAGAGGTGAGGGAAGGGTTTCAGAAAAATCTGTTCCGGGACCGAGGTTTGAACCTCGGACCCCCAGCAAAGAAGTGTGACACTTTACCCCTAGACCGCCAGGTCACCGATACTTTTACTACATAAGTTACGCACTATCCGTGGGTTGAGACGGGCTCTTAAGATACCTTGATTTAATTTTTTTCTAGTAGACAAATTCTTTCTGGTTTAGTTATTAAACGGTTTAACATATTTATTGTATAAACTAATTCAATAATAGTATTATTGTTACAATTATATTACTAAATATAGTAAATTTCCACATTAAAGATTTCTAAACCAATTAGTTTTTTTTTAAATCACCTTTTGATTTCCGTCTAAATATTAAGTTAGCACATAAAAATTAAAAATACCTGAACATTTATTACAGATTTAATAATAGTGGTACTATTCAGAAATATATTTGTGGAGGCCATTTTATTCATTACCTCTATAAATAATACAGTAAGTAGGTGATATAAATTAAGTTGTTATCCTATTAATTTTTTTTAAATACCATTACAATTTTTTATAAGTGAATACTTGGTTCACTATAATGCCCAACCCTTTTCTACATAAATATATTTCCGTTATAAAAATATATTCTTTAATGTTTTCATAAGAATACATTCCTTAATAGAAATTTCTTTTGTTCCGAATTGAAAGCTCCGAACTACCGTTTCAATAGACGAGAAACACTTAATTGAACTGTGCATTAAAATGTGATAAACAATTTTTTAATTAGAAATTTACACATCAAAAGGAATGTTTTAATTTGGCAGAACATTCTATTCTTCTCATTCCTTAATATCTTTTAGAAGCTCCAAATAAATGTGTCTTAATTAAATATGAAATAATTGTCTTGACAATTAGAGCTAACAAAAGATAGTAGAGCAGTTGAGAGGAATTGGGAGAAGCCTCATATAAAAATATCGACATTTTTATAATGTTTATATCAAAAGGTTTGATAAAGATGCTTTTCACTTAAATTTAGTTCATCTTTTTTTAGAATAGACAAACGTTTTACAACAAATATTTAAATTTTAAATAACAAAAAGAATTAAAAATGTGTACCAAATACGATCATCTAAATATATGGTAGAATGAATATTAACATATAGATGAATTTCCCACAGACAATAATTATTATTACTTATCACAAAGCTGTGCGTGTATTACAAAGGTGGTTGAGCACTCATAAACATAATATCCATTAATCGACAGTGACTAGAAGGCGGAGGTTTGAATCTCGCACAGGTACTCAGGTTACTGTTATCAAAATGTGATTTATCAGTGTGGTTTTCCCATTCTATCTACACGCTAATGTGAGTGCAACTCCTATCGACTACCCTTTTCTTTGGAATCTCAGACCAAATCGACTCCAGTGCTAGACGTGTTAAAACACAGTCATGTTTGTGTAGTGTCTAGTCTGACACTCCTGTCTTTTAGCCTGCTTGTCAAAGCGTGGTTTGATTAAATACAGGTGACCTGGTGGTCTAGGGGTAAGGTGTCAGACTTCTGTGCTGGTGGCCGGGGTTCAATCCTCGGTCCCAGCATAGATTTATATGATCACCAAACCCTTCTTTCACATATGACAAGACATCTTGTGAATGTGGGGAATGCCAGGCCTCCACCGTGGTTCGGATCCCACGTTAAACTGTAGGTCCACCATTTCATCTCACAATCACCCTACCATTACACATTAGCGTAAGTGCGTATAACCCGATCGGGTAGTAAGACGTGGTGCTAATAATAATTATAATAATAATAATAATAATAATTGAATACACTATGGGAGGTTTATTCATTCTATGGTTTATAATCCTTGATTCAGGTGAAATATTGTGGAGTGTCATAAAAATCAATCTCCTCATTTTGTTCCCGTGGTATTAGATAGTCATCCATGCATCAGAAATACTATTTAGCAAAAATGTAATTACCAGATTCTTGTTTTGCTCATATATGTGTAAAGATACCTTCATTACAAACACCAAAATATAAAAGTACTTAAAGTACCCACTTCGGTGGCCACATAACCTAAGGCGTCCCTCTTACAATGGAATGGATTGGTGAAGACTAGGACATAAACGTTCGAATATGGGTCGGATGTACTGAGTGGTAGTTTTTCCTAAACGGTTTATAACTCTCTATCCACGCAAATGTAGATACATTTCTTAATTCAATCTTCCTCATCACTAACACATTAGTGTAATTAGCACCTATGTGTGTGGTCTTAGAGTTTATTAATACGCTGTTCTAAAAAAAACTACTTAAGTTTAGATTATCGTGAACTTAATTATCTAATTTCCCTAGAATATTAATCATCGTATATTTAAAATAAAATAAACATGGTAAATTTGACTTTGACTCGATAGAAACCTTTTCGAGCTAAAAGTATGAGGAGGGTATTAGATGATATCTTAAAGGAACCATAACTTAATAGCTGCCATCATTTTTGATGAATATAGTGACAAAGTTTGCGGATAGAGGGTGTCATGTGCTCAGCACATCCCCTCGTTTTCCCCAGTTTTCTAGACTGGGCCCGCTACTTTTTCATACGTGTAGTTTCTCGTTTGTCCTCATGGGTTTGAGTCTACCCCATTCCAGACCCACTGGTTCACAGAAAGTCTGAAAGAATCAGGAGTCGAACCTGGAACTCTGGATCTGTAGCCAGAATAGCTAACCACTAGACCACACAGGTGGTCAATTGATGACATATAATGGCGTAACATAATTGGGGGGCTGAATTGTATCTCCTCGAAGGAGTCTCTTTTAGGACATTTCTGTACTAAAAATAACCTCTAGGAAAATCATGAATTGTATTTCCAAATTGCAGATTTTAGGTTTTAATGACTATGCTTCCTCTAAATAATTAAAAAACAAACGTCAATTATGCACTTTACTTTGTCATAACTCATAAGGATGCAAGAAGAAAACAAAAATGATCAATTTTTAATAATTATTAGTAAATCACATGACTATACCCTGATTTTGATTGGAAGAACAGTAGAGAAAATTCAAACCTATTTCTTTGCGGCCAACACTGATGACATATTACACTTTAATTGTGTTATTTTATAGGTATTGAAAATATCTATAAAAATGACAGCTGCAGATAGCATGGCTTGATGTATGAATATATTAACATTGTTTTAGTAACTTTAGTAACTAACTTCTACTGTTATTCCTACAAAAATCATACTATATATTATATAGTGCTCGTGGTAACATTTCGACGATAAATATAGGCTCATTCTGCGCTGTGATTGGATAGAGAAAAATACTACTTCAGAAAGTGATATTTTTACAAGATGGTGTTTATACTGTAATCTTTTCAACTTTTTTACTCCGCCTATTGGTGGGATTGAAGGGGAAAAACCTCATTCAAATAGCGACAGGAAAAAAAAAACCTAATTTCAACGGGGAAAAACCTCACTTAAATAGCGACAGAAAACCCGGGGCCTTTTAAAGGCGGTTGATCTACAGACGTTGACCCAGGAGGTTGTGTGTATATGGTGGTTTCAAACCGACGGTTACAGTTCTTCCGAAACCTTTATAAGGCCGAAGTTGAGTGATTTTCAGTGGATTACCAGTGATCTATTACCAATCGGTGTTTTGAACCATTAATATTCAAAAATTCTTGTTTTTAACGTAAAATCTTTCGGCCCCTTTCAGGGCCAATATTTTCTATATTACGAGTGCCGGATCAACGAACGATTTTAGTGTCGTCGTGAAAGGCCAGTGAACGGTCGACCGACTGGTCGAACCCAAAATCGTGTGAAAGTGCAACACCTAAACCCTCGAAAAATTAAAATGTCCACTGGATCTGACGTTGACGTCACCGAGGATGAAGAAGACGAGGAATCCATGTCAGAGGAGTCCCAGGATGGGAACATGGACACGCCACTCATAGGAAAAGGTACCATGGGGATACAACATGGACAAACGCTTAACAAAGCAGGTAACCAGCACCAATCTGATTTAATCTTTGAACCTGCCGCATCTCTAAAACGTAAACACAGGGCCAAAATGGGAGTTGATGTTCCAGTCCCGAAGGCGATCAAGGTAACTAATCAATTCACCGCACTAGCTAGTGGACACATCACCAATGACCAAGAGGACACCACTCTGGAGTCGAAAGACGACTCCCAGTGTAAAGAGACTGCAACCAAAATGGTAAAGACACCACCGATTAGATTAGATTAGATTGTTACAGGGAGGCAAAACAGGAGGGTCCATTCCCCCTGCCTGCCCACACCGAAGCCTCAGCTTATTGTGCGGTATCTCTCCCTGTTATCCTAGTCAAG
>CABFVX010010093.1:0-15500 GCA_902151425.1 Timema shepardi | reverse complement strand
CCTCCAAATCGTTTTGGTCTTGCTGTTGCATTTTGTATTTGATTATAGAAGGGCTATTGGAAGTTAAATCACAATTTGTTCATTTTAAAACACTCGTAACTGAAGATACATATATATATATATAAATTATTTAAACGTTTTCTACGCTAGCAAGATGGCGACCACGGCGTACCCATCAAGTCTTATTTTATCGCTCATAATCCATGACAATTTGTCTATTTTTTTTATTAGCAATTGCACCTCGTTAATATCACTATTTAAATTCAAGACACGTACTTTAATGAAATTTACGAATGTTTATCACAAACTTAGATAACGCGTCAGGTGTCTTATGCCATTAAACACAAGGGATACCGGTTACGCGTTTAACGAAGAAATTGATATTTGTTTTTGTGTTCATCCCACTTCTGATTTGTTGTACCTCACATGGCCTAGTTATTACACACTTAGTGATCCAACATCACATGTGCTATGTACATGTTGTGTAAATACAACCCCTTGCGTGACCTTCACTCGCACACGGTTTATACACGTCCACACGCCGCCATATTGACGCCCTCACTACCCTCCCTCTCGTCTGTAATCACCAGTCTCGCCAACCTCACGCAATAAGTTTCAGTGAGTCTCTAACAGTAGGGTACTTTTAATTATGCTATTATATATTTTTATCTGTTAGTATAAAAACCATCTTAAATTTCCCAATGATTTGTTTTATTAAAGTGTATTAGTGTTAATGACTTCATATAAAGCGTTTTCTTAGTTGTAGATGTATTGTGTTTGATTTATTATCGTAGAATAAACTACCTATTTCAATTTTCTTCATATTAATACCTATCTATCTTTCTATCTATCGTTTTAATCTGTGATCCGTACTTGTTTACTCATGGGTTTCGGAGTTAAATCCCAAACGTATAGAATGGCACTACTAAATATAATGTGAAAATTATAGCAAAATGTTGTTCATCAGCTGTTTTAAAATAAAAGTGGGTGTGTGAAAGAAAAATGTTTGTTTAAGCCCCCTTTTGTAATTCAAATATTGATCGATGACACATTTATTGAAGTTGTGATGTTCAAAAGGCATCTAACCCTAATTAAATGACTTCATTTCATTAATATCATGTGAAATAACCCAGCTATGTTCTCGTGTTTCACCTGTCATTTAACACTTTTTTTTAAATGCTGGGGTTAAAATTTAATATAAAAAATGAAAATAACTTTAAAATAATTCGATAAATTGTGCACAAATTTGAGTCGCTTATAACGTTTGTCTATAGTAAAAAGGTGAGAATTATTTGTTGGTCAACTATTGATTCAAAATCACATTTGTCAATTTGACTTCTTACATGACATTCAGCATGATATTTTCATGTTACAAACTTTTTGTTTTTTAAGTTCCTTGATTAAACCCCCTACATTTATGTTCGCATGGTAAAAAGCCCTTTTAAATTATATGCTACTTATTGCAAATTCCTCTCTCATTCCTGTATCATGAGTCCTTTCTACACAATTATGATGCACCCTATAAGAATTTTAGTATTTGTATCTATCAGTCTATAGTTATGTATACATTAATTGAAACTTAAACTACACAAGATTTGAAACATATATGTTAGGCCTCTATCTTAAATTTAAAACAAATGGAATAGATAGGCTACTGGTTTTTAATAGTTTTTTTTAACCTTGCTTTAACTTAGCTGAAGAAAAAGACGGTAACCTGCTTCGGTAGCCGCATGGTCTAAGGTGCTACTCTCACAGTAGACTAGACTGCTGATGACAGGAAAATTAAGGTTTGAATCTCGATTGGGTGTACTTAGTTTTTTATCAAAATGTTTTTTCACTGTTTATCCACACTAATGCAGGTACACTTACTCTAAATATAACCCTCTTAATCCCTGAAACCATTAGTGTAATTAGTACATAAACATAATACCTCAGCATGGTCCTAAAAATAGAAAGAAAATAATTTAGCCAAATATACAGTAAATAACAGAAGTCTAACTATTATAAAGTGTATTAGTTAAACAGTGTGTCAAAAATATTTTTATTCTTAACACAACACTATAATGGACCAGAAAGAGATAGGGGCTGTATCCAAATAGTCAAGTAAACTTGACTTGATGCAGTCTTGATAATTTTATATTTCTCGCGGTTTTCATAGAGAAGACTGCATCAAACTATTCGAATAGCAACACACTTGGACCCACAGTGCTGCTTCCTACCGAATAATTTGCGTAAGTCGGTGCTCAACAGGCCAAACGATAATACTAAAACAATTGCCAGTCAAACACCGCACCAACACCACATGGCTCGTAGCTTTCGTATCCATGGCTACCAACGCCACGAGAAGACTGCATCGGTCTAGTCCGCGACTATTCGGACAGATCTACACTTGGTCATGTGATTGAAAATGCAGCTATCAATGCCACGAGCCAACGCGGCGTCGCATAAGTAGACTATTCGAATACAGCCAGGGTGTAATGAGAGATACTAGATAGAACTAGCTCAAGATAGGGATAGTTTGTCATGAAGTGGACTGAATAGAACTAGCTCAAGATAAGGATAGGGTGTCATGAGGGGGACTGAATAGAGCTAGCTCAAGATAGAGATAGGTAGTATACTTTTGTAAGTGTGGTAATGAACTTTCAATTTCCTAATGCCATAGAGTATATGTAAGTAACACAACTTTCCATTAATTCATTCATTCCATAATTAAGATAAATCTTTTTAGCACTGCATAAAGCCTAACCTTATATGCATCAACAAGTAAAAGACTAAGTTAAGCTAGAACAGAAAATATTGTTAAACTAAACGTTTCATATAGGAATGAAACAAGGTCAAGCTTATAAAATATGAATCAAATCGAATAAAGAGGGAATAATGGCAAAAAAGGTATTTTGATGTGACATTAGTTAAATTACTGACAATAAAGAAATAATTAGTCTTTGTATAGACATGTTCCGAATCTTAATGTGTCGGTTGCTAGGCCTATTAATAATGACTTTTGGTAGTGTTATTTTACAAAGAAAACATGCTACCAAACTGACATCCAATGAACGTATACTATACACATTATTCAATCAGAGAATCAGAACTTTTCAATCAAACACCAAATACCTAAACCTACCAAAGTTTGTCACATAAGTACGACCATTAAAATATTTCTTAATAATAGTTTCAGAAATTATTAAAATATTTTAAGTGGCTACTTTCAGAAAACTCCAATCATAGTTGAAACATGATTGATTGAAGCAAATTATCCACAAGCTGAAAAGAGAGTGGAGTTGCAAGCATCATGTTTGTTCCACTGCACATGAATGATAGTTTAACTTTTTTCCATACAATACTTTATTGGAAGTCTTCTAACAAGGACTGCTTAGTTTCTACCTGCACATATTGTATACATTTAATATTTTTTACTAAAATCTGCTAAAAGATTTGTGTTCCAACCACATTACTTATGTAATCTAGGCCCTATATTTTTTAATTACTTAACACCATGTCTTACTACTCATTCTAGTAGTTTATACACTTATCTTCTAATTATGCGAATGTGATGTGGAAAAGGTTGAATTTAGAGGAAGTGTACCCGCATTTGTGTGGTGGAAAAGTGAAAAACCACCCTCATTACACCCAATTGGAATTCAAACTCGGCTCTCCTCGTTGTTACAGTCCAATATATTGCGAGAGTGACACCTAGACCATGCAGCCATTGAAGCGAGTTGGTGGCTGTAATCCCTTTGAAATACACTGCCCTTGAAAAACAGACTTTTAAGTAATTTATGGAGGTGCAGGAAGTGTGGCCATTCGTGTTGTCTTGTTGAATCTAGGCTACATTTTGTGTATGTGTGATAAAAATTTCAACTGATTTTTGCATGTTCTTAACATAATGTTCACTATTAATACTGTCTTTTTAGATAGTGATGATTCTCGTTCATGAAATTGCACAGCAGACTCCAACTTTTCAGGTGTGAAAAGGAATTATGTAAATCCCATGAGATTTTTCAATTGATTATATTTGAAAATTCGGTGAATTAATGCAGCCATCCAAATGAAAAGAAGTGTCATCTGTCCAGAACCAGTCATCAAATTCCTAACCATCCAGAATCGCATATTCCACAAACCACTGGTAATAACAAAGAAGACTACTGCGATCTTTCTTAACTTTCCTGCCTTTATTTTATGTTGAAACATTGTCAACATTTTCCTCATTGCCTACAGATACACCGCTCGAAGGAGAAATATTTTTTATATACTTCTTAGGATTATTGTTTATTGAAGAACTGATACTTTGAATAAAACAGGACACTAGTTTTATAAACATGAAAAGTATAGCTATTTGGTGCCTGTTAAAATACACTTGTCAGATAATGATGGTAAAATAAATATTCAGAGAATTTTTATTTAAGTTTTTTATTTAAGGCATCTTATTCTACATTTGGAACAACAAATTCTGGCTTAAAAATTGTTTTATCAAGAGACAGGTCAGTCAGGTGCAACAGACACATTCTATGTGTTTGTATATTATTAAACCACAATGTTACATTGATGTTATAGACCAGACTGGTCCAACGTTTTTCATCCCAAGCCTACCAAATTTGATCATCAGTTTGCACCGCAGCCGAATATATGTATTTAGCAGTCTATTCAACTTAATATAAACCTACAAACAACACTTTATAAACCATTATTTTCAATACTTGTTTATAAATTGTATTTTTTGTTAATAGAATCTTTCGCATTTTACTGCCAATAAAAGTTCAATAATCCCTCAAAAATGTATTATGAAATATTCATGCACACACACTTTCACAAGACAGCTTAGTAATATGCATATTTTTACTAAACAAATAAATGAATAGTAAAATGCAATCATGACCTTTTTAAATAGATTAATATTTTTATTTGAACCATTAAATATTCCACATCTGCTACCAGGGGTTTCCTTTTAATTTTCCTACAGGATACTGAAGGCCACATTTTCACTGAGCGCATGCAGCATTTGGCCTGCAGGCCACCATTTGGACCACATTGTTGCAGACTGTTAAATCACAAAGCTATAGATATCAAACTAAGGTTTGTGATAGCCTACACAAAATGAATCTTGTATGCTTTCAAAATGTTAAACATATACGGGAATAAATCAATGACATGACATTATTCAAGAAGAATTGGGGTATTTTGAATTGGATGAATCGGAAGTCAAATATAAACTGGATGACCATATAGAGATGTTAACTAATTGCTTTGGTTCTTGCATTTCAAGGGTACCTTACTTAGAAAAACCGTCAGAAAAATGAACAGTTGAAACACCATAATTTAATTTCAAATTAAATAGTACGGTGTACCAGACACACTTTATCACTTCTTTACCTAAATATGTTGATATTTACTTTAAACTTATAAGATATAGTAAAACAAAATAATATACATTGTTGTACAAACATAATGGAATACATTTAAACATAGAGCTTAAACTAATATATATATAACCCAACAGACATTCATTGAGGTAAAAAGAATATTGATCCATCAAAGAGCATAATAATCTACTCGCCTTTCCCAGACCTTCATTTAAAAGATATATTTGAATATAGCTCAGAAACTATTGTTTTTATAAAAATGTGTTTCAAATAAAAGTTTTTTATTTTTGATAGTCCTATAACATTGCAGAGATAAGCTATTTTGTATCTCAAAGATTTGCAGAGATATGATCAAAATTGGACCTATCCACTTATATAAAGTACCTTTGAGTCATTCGCAGAAAAATGACCCCCATCATTTTGTTTGTTGTACTAAACAGTGCTTGGATAAAAGTTTTATTCAAAATTGTTTGTGCCAATTTTTAGAAAAGCAATTTTCCTCTTTAAGCATGTGTAAGCTAGCCTTAATTTTGGATTGGATATCTAATTCCAATCATCTCTCTGGGAAACCCTATGGAAACCCCAGATACCAAGTCTTAGCCCAATCATTAGAATAGTTTTGGTTCTGGGCAGAGGTACAATCACATGGTATCGCGAAAACCACTTTTTGGGGTTAAATTGTTCATGAAACGTCAATATCCATCAAAATCTCAATTTGTTTTAATCAATACTTACTCTCACCGAGGACCTAAAGAAGATTTAAAAGAATACTAAAAAGATGCATGCATTATCATGAGAAACTCTTCTTTTGTAATACAAGATGAACTTTAATTGTTTCATTGAGTTAACTCTTGAAAACAGCTATTCATCCATTTACCAAGTATAACTTACTCCAATTTTCATAAAAAGAAACTTATTTGATGGATAGAAAGTTATGACATCTGATCTTCTTTCATGTATTCATATGTCAAGTCATGTGATCTGCAGCTGTCACTTTTCATAGAAAATATCAATAGCCATAAAATGATACTAATAATCAAATAAAATTGTATCATTGTTGATGGCAAAAAAAAAAAGTTTATTTATATTATAAGAACTCGACCAATTGCAGTGTTGTCTAAATAACAGTTTAGAAAACTGCATTTTGATGCTTTTGTTGGGTCAAGAGTAATCTTTTATCTAATTTTCTGATTAATTTCTAGTTATAGTTTTTGTTAATTTGGTTTTCCAAATAATTATATAGTAATTCTCCTTTCGTCCCATGTATTCTATACTATAAATTTAACCTTATTGCACAGTTAATAATTAATTGATTAATGTAGCTTCATCTCTGGCCTGTATTTCAAACGATTATAAGTAAATGGCCTTGTACATTAAATAAAATATTTTGAATTTAATTTTTTTTTATTTAATGTTCAGCCAATTTAAATAACTATTGTAACAACCATGCTGTCACCATTGATGGTTCAGCCAATTACAGATCTATTGTAAACTCAAAACTAAACAAGGAACTTATTTTTCTCTAATTTGCTAATTTTAAAAACTTTTCAAATTATATATTTGTCTAAATATATAATTTTAAAAACTTTTCAAATTATATATTTGTCTAAATATAGAATACGACAAATAACATATCAAAATCACAATGGAACATTATTCATATAATATATTTAGTTTCAAGCCAATACTATATGCCTAGCTGTAGATACTATTGAATGGTTAGAAAGTTATCCCCGTTTCTAAAGCATAGTTTTATCCTAGGGATTGTCTGAAAGAATTTATTTGGAGTGTATTGCCCTGAGTTGGAGCTGGTTTGTTTTTATGATAGACTGCGCTGAGATGAACATAATGCGCAAGTTCCGTGGGGGGACTGTGTCAGCAGCGTCTCAGGACGAAGCCAACTCGAACCCCCAACACACGGCGCTGGGTCTGATGCACCTTAAAAAGCTGTTCTCAGAGTATACTCATCCTCCCCACCCCCTCAGTGACAAGGAGAAGGACGATAAGCTGTATAACATGCTGCCTCTGTTCTGCAAGGTGAGCTACCTCACATTAAGTATGTTATAATGTAATTACCTTGCATACATTAGATTATACCTTACATAAATTATATAGTAATATCATTACTTTGCATATGTTTTATTGTATCATTAGTACCTTACAAAATTATATAATATCATTTACTCACATAAATTATATTACATCATCAGTACTTCACATTCATTTTTTAATATCAGTAGTAGATCATAAATTATATAATATTGTTTCCTTACATTATATTACATCAGCTTTACTTCATATACATTTCTTATATTATCAGTACATTACATAGCCAAATTATATTATTACATCATTATCGTGCATAAATTATATTATAAGATAATTACCTTAAGTAATAATGTCATTATCTTGCATAGATATAAACATTACACTATATGAAACATATTTTGTAATTATCATACTTAAATATATTACATTATTATCATGCATAAAATATTATACAATGGGACTAAATACAGTGCATAAATTATATCTTGTTTGTAAAAGTTTAGAGGTACACAGGATTAACCAACATAATTCAAGAAAAAAAAAATGGATCAAAAGAGAAAGCAAATACTCTACTAAACTGTTTAACCTTAAACATGGTGTATTTTTGATCAAAGATGGCTGAAAGAAAACATATTACTTATTAATCTATTTTGGAAGTATTGACAAAATTGTGACCATCCTCCTAAATCATAATCAACACTCATCTTGTTAGTCCATGGAGATGAAATCACAGGCCTGAAATGCCCTATGTTAGATAAAATATGATAGACCAGGGGTTCCCAAATTGTGCGTCGTGACACCCTGGGATGCCACTCGTATTGGTCCAGGGTGTTGTGGTGTTTTAAGTAAAACTAAAACTAAAACATATGAGTTCCGGATTCTAATGATTCTTGAAAACTTGTCATTACATCATGCACAACTTTGTCCCTTACAGTCTGAAACTGTACTGAGCCAAGATAAGCATTAAAAAAAATATATTGGCTGCAGGGAAAATGAAAAATCTGACATGTGAAGGGCAGCGTGGTCTCAAAAAGTTTGGGAACCCCGGTGATAGACAGTAAAACCAACTAAGAATGAATAACTGCTCATTTCTATTACAATAGTTGTCATTCTCACAGACAGGAAATACATTTACAAACCAAACATACAGGGATGGGATCCTCACATCCTTAAGGATATTCAAGATCCAAAATAAATAAATATTTTTTTTTTTTTAATTTGAATTGGAATTTATTTTAGTGCTAAGCTCTAATACAGCTTATTGCTGGTTCAACTCCAACATAATTACAGTAGAAGATTAGGAGGATGGTCAACACTCGTTCACCCATTAAAACATGGCATTACAAAATAAAATATTATAACAAGCCTGTTATAGATATTTGAAATTAGTTTCACCAATGAAATGACTGTTATTTAGAACTTTGATTAATCAAAATTCTACAAAAAAACAATAATTAAATAATACAAAGCAAAATATCAGAATTTCAACCTCACGCTATTTCTCTAATAATCATTTCACTAACTTAGTGGAAATAATCTGAATCAGATTTCACCACATAAAGTAGAACTATTTTTGCTTCGACTATTTTACATTAGAATTTTTATTTTAGTGTTTTTACTCAGCCATTTCCATAGTATACATACATCTCCACTTGCTACCCACCATCGCTTGAGAGGCGACTTAACAGTTCTAGCCTCGAAAGCCAACAAATAGGTCTCATGATTTGAATTACAAACAAGCAACACACCCTCAAGAGTCATTTAGGTCACAGCACTCTCACCGAACAGAAGCTTCATCCTCTGATATCTCTACAAGCACTATAAGGATATGAGAAAACTTAAAGTTCCCTGGAATTGGACTGACACCATGTTCATTTATCAGGTTAGATATCTAAGAGGGGTGAAATAACAGGAGACTGGAAAAAGTTACACAATGAAGAACTTTAGGTTTTATATACAAGGATAATCAATATGCACAAGATAAATAAATTCAAACTATTCTTATAACTTCTTTAACATAATATAGCTGTAAAATCAAAAGAAAAAAGTTCTAAATAAGACAGTTTTTTAATGTCTTATTATAAATATTTCAAGAAGTACAATATGTCTAAATTTTGTTTAAACCTTATGTAAAATATATCCATTATCAGGGCCCAGATTTTGATGACCTAAAAATAATTAAAAAAATACCTATAAAATTAGGCCTACTTGCAAATCCTAAAAAAATGACTTCTAATTTTCAAATAATGACCTTAAAATATAAACAAAGAGTTGTAATAAATGCACATGACTAAATCAAACACGTGCTCTACAAATATAAACTAAAAATTATCCAGGTAATGAAGTTTTTAACTAAATTCTTTAATTCTACTAAATATAACAGTAATATACAAATATGTGCTTCAGAAGTAATTACTTCCCAATCCAGCCCTCTCCAGTCTAGTTGCACTCTTTCCCCAGGAATGTGTATTTTACAACAATATGCGCAAAGAAGGTACAAAGTTCATTGTCTACATTATATTCTCATTCAGACAACTGTGTGTTGGAAAGAATTATGCATTAATAAAATATCAGCTGTATTAAAAATATACTTAATCATCATGAATGCCTTTAAATGGCTTAAAAACACCTAATAATGGACCATAAACACCTAAAAATGACTCTAAAAGGATAAAAAAAAATTGACCTCAAATTCAAAAATGACAAAAATGATTTATAAAATATAGGTACATTTCTACAACCAAAGGGCTATGAACAGAGTTTATGTACTTATGAGCACTGTACATGATGAACCAATAAAAATATTACATTTCATCAAAATCTCGGCCCTGTCCATTATTAACTTTGCAGGAACTGTTTATGTATATTACTACAGACACCATAAAATTATTGGCTTTTCCACACAATTTGAACAAGACTTATGACATGATATATTTGGAAACTTGTAAAACTGACACACATTGTTAATTTTAATATTTTGTAAAAAAATAAAGAGGTCCAATTTTTTTTTTTAGTTTATATTGCTTTCAATAGAAGCGCAAGTGAATACTATATAATATAGCATGCTTATTTCACATAACTAGCAATGTTCATTTTTAATCTACAAAATGGCAACTCCACTGGGTAGAAAAAGGACAGCGCTAGCGAAGAAACCAATAGGTTAGAAAAAGATGGCAAGTGTCCATAAGAGACTATACTGTAATATTAAGAGCGGATTGACCTATATATTTTCTATATATAAAAATTTACAGCTGCAGATTTCATTACTTGATGTATGCAGATAGGAATAACTTTATTAATGGTCAGATACTATTCCACTATGTTCTTAATTTACATTTTAAGAAAGCGCAGGAAAAAAAAACCCAAGATCAAATAAGATGGCTTTGCATTGAAAATAGGAATACAATTCCATCATGAATTATTTGAGTATCACCTAGACATATTCTTGAATAGATGAAATTGGAAAATTGAGATACAGCTTTATTTCGACATAAAATTGCCATTATAGATACCACATTTAACTTTGTCCAAGGTTACTGATATCCTACTTTGATTGTGCACTGAGGAGGGTTTTCCTGTATGCAAGCTATCATTTGTCAAGTTGGACAAATGCTGTTGTATCTCCTTGTACTTTTATTCTAGTTGTTTTTATTTCAATAAACATGTGTTTTTTAAAAAACTTTAAAATCACACTTTTTTTAATGACACATTTGATTCTTGCCTCCCATAAACAAAATCATAAGGGCAAAAAATTAAAAAAAATTGAGTTGGTAAGAAGCATTCATCTGACGAGAGGGTGGAAAACCATTTGGTAAAAAAGCCAACCCAAGTGCAACCTGCCTGGTTTTGAGTGTGATTAATATTTTCTTGTGTTGCAGGTGTTTGGGAACAGTCCAAGCAGCGACATGATGGAGAAGTTCCGAGACATCCTGTCTTTCTGTCATGAAGTGTCCCGTCTGATGGTGACGGAGATGAGACGGCGGGCATCCAACCAGTCCACTGAGGCTGCGAGCTCAGCCATTGTCAAGTTCCTTGAGATTGAGAACTGTGAAGAGTCGAGCAATGGTTGGATGTTGCTCTCAGCCCTCAACTTGCTCACTGCAGGGGACGCTTCTCTCATACAGGTAAAAAAAAAGGTATAGGAATAAGGTTGTTAATAGTCGATTGCGCCACTCTCGAAATAGACTGGACAACCACCAATGACAGGGAGATTCAGGTTTGAATCTGTCTGATTTATCAAGAGTGGTTTTTAAAAATGGATTTCCAATATTCTTCCATACAAATGCAGGTACACTTCCTTTAAATTCAACTTTCCTCACCCCTAATTCATTGGTCCTATTAATACATAAGCTTATCACCCAAATGTGTGGTAAGACACTGTGACAAAAATAATAATTGTTTTTTAAATAAACAATTTCATCCAAAAATATGCCTAGATTTTTATAAGTATTTCTAGCTTTACAAATAAAACTTCTTAATTGAGAAGTTAAGGGGGAATTAACATAGCATACTGCCAACTATGGCATTACAAATGGTCTAGAGATGATGTGTTGGAAACCACTGGTATGGGATATAGGTTATGGCTGACTTGGATGTAGCTATGCAGTTAGAATACACTCATGCTGGCAAGCTAACATGTCGACTCCATTGATAAAGGTGTTCCCTTGAAACACCTGATGTATATTGATTAATTATACTCTGAGGATATCAATTATTGGCCATGTCACACAGGTGTGGATGTGTTACAACAGAGTATTATTTACCTAACACTCATTTCTCTAAATTAATTTCAGGTAATGACAACTGTGTCTGTACCTTCAACCCTAGTAAAATGTTTGTACCTTTTCTTCGACCTGCTGGAGATTGAGGATCCCGACACAGCCAAGACAGGGAGTGACTTTACTCCTAAAGAGAGGAGAATACTCTTACAGAAGATATTTGTCCAGGTATGGACCTATTTTACTTTGATATAACTCGATATGAGAGGTTATATGTCATCAAGTGTAAGATTGTTGTAGTGCTTTGCCATTGGGATTGAGACTATGTTATATTGTTGTGCATTTTCTTGTTTTTATATTACTGTGCAGCAGCTAGATAAATGTTATATTGTTGCAGGTGCTAGTTAGATGTTATTATATTGCTGTGCAGCAGCTAAATAAATGTTATTATATTGTTGTTCAGGATCTAGATAAATGTTAGTATATTGTTATGCAGGCGCTAGTTAGAAGTTAGGTTATTGTTGTTAAGGAGATAGATAAATGTTATTATATTGTTGTTCAGGAGCTAGATAAACGTTATTATATTGTTGTTCAGTAGCTAGATAAATGTTATATCGTTGTTAAGGAGCTAGATAAATGTTATTCTATTGTCGTGCAGGTGCTAGATTAATATTATATTGTTGCAGGTGCTAGTTTGATGTCATTATATTGTTGTTAAGGAGATAGATAAACGTTATTATATTGTTCAGGGGCTAGATAAACATTATTATATTGTTCAGGTGCTAGATAGATGTCATCATATTGTTATGCATGAGCTAGATAAATGCAATGATATTGTTGGTTGTGTAGGTGCTAGTGAGACTATGTAGCCACACAACACCTGCAGAAGAACTGGCACGTAAAGATGATCTTACTCTGCTGTTCTCGGCCATCACTAGCTGGTGCCCTTCTCACAATGTCATGTGGCGCAAGAGTGCCGCCGAAGTTCTCATGACGCTCTCTAGGCATGGTCTCAGTCAGCCTGTCGTCAGCTACATACATCGTAAGGAACGCAATACCTTTTATAACCAGCCTTTACAGCCTTCATTTAATAAGATTGATTTATCTTTTCAAGTAAAAAAGTTGATTTGTTTATAAAAGTTTGTCAGAGACATATCATATTTATACATCAAGCTACCTACTCGTTCAATAACATATTCATTTAATGGCTATAAACATGAAAAATTGTTGTAGCCAAGAACCCTTCTATTTTACTAGTCAGAGTAGATTTAACTTTATTTTTGGAAATTATATTTTTTCATATGACCAATTTGCAAAAATTAATACAAATTACAACTTAAAATATGCCTACTAAGCAGTAATAGAACATGGTTGAGGCTTAAGCACACACAAACAAAAAATGATTGAGGCTTCAAAAGATTAACATCTAGCTGAGTAAAACAAAAACAAAAGTTATCTCTATTGTGTGTGAGCCCAGCATAGAAAATAGTTGTCTTGTTATGTGTTTTAGAAAAGAGCTGTGTAGCACTCTGTATAGACAACATGCAGCGTGTACCTGAATTGTCACCTCTAGAGATTGTTGAGATGTTTGTGGCAGTGTTTTGTTTCTTGAAAGACTCCAGTGAAGTCTCTCAGATCCTGCTCGATGATTTCCGATCTTGTCAGGGCTATCTCTTCCTCTCAGAGTTTTTACTCAAGTGAGTCTTGACTGCTTATTTAAGTACTTTAATTATGTAGCCATTTTCCATTAACATTTATATTTTCCTTTTGAAACTGTGTATACATTAATAAATAAGCTCTAGGATTTTATTATACTATTGCTGGGTAGGAAAAGAATGTTAACACCTTTTATTGTATGAATAACAACATGTGAGAGTAAATATTTATACTAGAGAAATGAAGAAATTTCCACATTTATTTTAGCTGGACTTATCATTAACTGCTTCCAGCCTGTGACCAGGTCGGTTTAGTAAAATCTCTCATCTCCCTTTGTCCTTCCACCATCCTTCCTCCTTTATTTGCTTCCATTATTTTCCTCACACTGGCACACTCTCTATGATCTGCTTCTCCCATCTCTTTCTTGGTCTCCCTTTCTTCTCTTTAGGTCGACCGTATGCCTCGTCTCGGTTACCTTTTAAGGCCGGTAGATTCAGCTTTGATTGTAATTTCTCACATATGGCTTGTTGGACCAACCTGTATAAATAATATTGCCTTTTGTTATTAAACTTTTATGAAAAGAATTTCCATATCAACTCTTCCTTCCCTTTGAAACAATTCTAGCTTCGGCAATTACAAATCTTCACCAATAATAGTCAATTATCGCCATTCTGAGTGTTTATGTATAGTACAAAACAGTATTCAGATAAAAACAAATTTAAGTCATTTATTTGTTAGTTGTTAATCATTTTAATTTATGAGAATAAAACTAAATATTACAAACAATTGTGCAATGAAATATTTTACAAATAATTTTAGTGTATAAAGTTATATAAATAACCAAAATATATCTTTTTGGACATAAAACAACCAAAAAACTATTCAAACTTCAACTTTGCTTCAAGAATATTTAATATATTTGATTACAGTTTGCTTAGAATTAAAAAAAAGAGCTTTCCCACTCCCCTTTAACAAAATATTAAAATTTGATTTGGTTTCAGGTATTATTTTATGTAATGGACTTTTCACACTGCTAACGTTGTGAATGAATCCCTTTTAATCGTGAAGTTATTCTGAGCAAGAAACTATATTTATGTCACTATCATGTCAGTGTTTTCAGGCAAGAATAGAGCATAAAAAATATTTGAAGTAAATTAAAATTAACTTATAAATGGTTGAGTTTATATGATAACGGATGGGAGAAAATATCTCAGACTGAAAGCACAGGAAGCTATACGTAACATAGTTGTATCTCACTATATAGAGGTGGTTGTTGACAGGTTGGAACAGGACTCCACATCAGAAGCTCAGGAAGCTATACATAACATAGTTGTATCTTGCTATTTAGAGGTGGTTGTTGACAGGTTGGAACAGGACTCCACATCAGAAGCTCAGGAAGCCATACGTAACCTTGTCCTAATGGTTGCTTCTCTCTCCATGTGTGGTTACATAGAACTGAGACCCAGCCAGGCCAGTATGGGCTCATTGTTCCAGATGATGGGGTTCACTCTACCTCTCCCATCAGGAAGAGGTTAGTTATGCTACATTTGCAGGGGAATATTTCTTTTAGTCCATGGGCACAGAGAAAGAAAGAACAGATCCACAGCCCCTAGGTTAAAATTGCTGTACTCCATTTCGAGGCTTTACTCCCTCAACGTTGGGATCGCTAGGTGCAACCCCCAGTGACTACAGCGCAATCAAGTGAGCATTTTTGAAA
>CABFVX010010092.1:0-15501 GCA_902151425.1 Timema shepardi | reverse complement strand
TGTTTGCCTACAGCCCCCAGCATCCCCAGTAGATTTTCGGTTGCGCTACTGGTATAATTTGTCCATTAAACATATGAGAAAGGAGGAACTCCACAGATCTTTTTACCAGAAATAGGGACCAAGATAACTAGAAGTTTTATTTTTCAAACTGTTATGTTTTTAAAGGAGAAATAAAAATAGTTATGTGATAGGCCCAAAATTACTTTCAAAATCACACTAAATGGAATCCAATATCTTATATCAGTGTTAGATTTGTTATTTAGAAAAATATATTAATATTTTATTTGAATATACAACCTTAGTTATCCGAAATAAATAGTAAATTTAATCTCTAACTTGTATCCTACACAATATAATGTCTGCTATCAGCTTTACAATCGTTCTAAGTCTTTTTTATTACTTGGCAAAATCAAAGTTTGCTGTAAATCATTGAAACGGTTAATACATGTTAATTTCCTGCAAAAATTCAGCTCAATACATTAATTATTAGAGACTTAAACACTTTTTATATAAAGGGATTTTTGCGTCAACATTTTCATCCATTCACTTTAGTTAACTGAAGATTCGTTGGTGTTAGTTAACCCCAAATTTCTTATGCGTTACCATATCTTAAAGCTAGAAAAATACTAGCTCTACTTTCACCTATTCTTAAGTGAAGCCATGTGATCTGTAAATCTCACTTTTAATACATACTTTTATTTATAAAATAACACAATCAACATAGTAAATTGCCTTAAATTTTTACAGCAAAATGGTTGTTGGGATTTTCTAAATGGTGCTTCCAACGTATATTTGTAGGAATCTATATCTTGTACAATGGTAATAATGTATTCTTGTAAAGAATTCGAGTGCATTTCCTGTTTATACGTATAAGCCGAACGCGGTGTTAATAATAACAGTTTCTGTTTAGTATAGTTAACATCGTAATAAAATTGGAGCTTGATCCACGATAAGTGTTTATTTAAATATAATGTAGCCCCATTTATAAATCTGTGTGTTTTTTAAGCACCGCGTCTTATTACCCATTTGGGTTATACGCTTATGTGATAATTTTGCTACTGATTTTAGATATTGGGAAGGTCATATTAAAAGAGCTGTACCCGTATTTGCATAGAGGAAGAGTGGAAAACTATTTAGGGAAAACCACCGCCAGTACACCCGATAGAGATTCGAACCTCGATCGCCCAGTGTTCAGCAGTCTAACATACTACAAGAGTAGCACGTTAGACCACGTGGCCACTGAAGCTGGTTAAATTTAAGTTAATAGAAACAAAAAATAATTCAATTATCTTTACATATATGAATTGAATATATTTTCTTAGTACGAGTAATGTTAAGTACAATTTGAGCTATAAAATAAATCGTTAATTTTGTAACTAAACAAAAAAGCGTTCTCATTTAAATTATACAGGAGAAAGGGGGGAATGTCGAATTTTGACTCTAATGGAGTAAGTACTGCCATCTGTTATACGCTCATGAGAACTTTATAATTCACTAAAGATAGTGGTTAAAAGAGGTATCTGTTATATTTAAATTTATTTGATTAGAAAAAGTATTTTTTGTGTGTTTATGGGGGATTGAGGTATAACAATTTTTATCCAGGAATATGTGTTTATTGTGACTTTCCCCCCTTTTAACTTTTTAGTCTATCCTTAATTTCTTAAGGTAGAATGGAAGGGGCCGGGAGAAAAAGCTAATGTTTTTGTGGTTTTAGTGGCAAAATAATTTTTTGGATAAAATAAATAGAATATTGCCTCAGTACAAACATAGATTTTTTTTTCATATGGTGACCTCAACATTAAGAAAAAACTAAAATGGGTGTTCTGAAATTTAATGACCATATTTTCTCTTCATTTAAAAAGTTTGTTACATAATTCCACTATGCTCATGACAGCTGATATTCAGGAACTGTTGATATGAATACGCGGAAAAAAAAATCTATGTTTGTACTGGAGCAAATTTTTATTTTATTTAAAAAATAAAACTTCAGTAAAAACTGCACAAATACGGACTCTTTTTAGCGTCCGCTTTCATTTCACATTTTTTATTCTGAGGGCTGGACATGTGGAAAAAAGGCCACAATGTCATTTAGTCTGTTAGAAGTACTCAATAAAACAATTTATGCTTTTTTTTAAAAAAAATATTGTGTTGCTTATTGACATTTTTGCTAAATAAATCAATGAAAGAGTTGTGTTTCAATCGTCAGTTACAAATAAGTTGTAAATGTACTTTTCTGATTTTTTTGTTTTCGAGTCGCTGGAGAAAGTACACTGCCTGATTGTTCGTTGTTCTCATCGCCGAAGTAACTCTGTAACCGTGAGTCCGTGACAGATAATAACTCTCTCTTCTGTTTCATATCTCGAGTTGGAGTGACTTGGCAGGCATGGAATTTAAGAATAATAATAATAATAACGTGCCCTTTTTAATAAATCTTAAATTAAATTTTTGAATGTATTGAACAAAATTGACTAACTTAAAGATGACCAAAAGAAAAAAATATCCTTTAATAATCTTTTTATATAAAATTCCGGAAAATAGTTATAATTATAATTTTTGATTCACTTGGTTGAGAATATTGTTCAAAATTATTATTTGAACAGATTGGTTTTAAATATAAACTTTAGTTTAGCAAACACTATAGTTTAGTTGGTAAAAAGAGTGCATTGAAAGTTTTTAAACAAAATTTAAGGGACCTAATTTAAATTGTAGACTACAGATCAGTTTAATAATAATAATAAAAAGCTAAAATTCTCTAAAAATAATATTTAAAGTAGTCGTTGGCTCCATGGTCTAGGTCACTACTATGGTTTTAGACTGGATTACGGAAGAGTGTATGAGATGATTAAAAACAAAGTTTGTTTTCCGCCATATTTAGAAACAGAAATTGAAAGATTGGAATCGTGTTTGAATCAGCTAAAAGAAAATAACATGTTCTATATTATGGTCTGAGCTTACGTCTAGCTGTACTCATCAGAGTATACCAAAAGTTAACGCGAACAAAATTAATACTAAATATTATTTAACCACTTTATTGTTTTCTCACAATAATATTAACTAAACGTATTTAAAAAAACTATTAGTTCAAACATTGGTTCTTTTAAACGTAGGCGCAGCAGGTCAATGAAATCCTCCTTCCTCCCTCTGACAGTCCACGCAGCAATCTGGAATTCCTCCCTTCCTCAACCCTACTGATTGTGCGGAGGAATTCTGCCTCTGTACCCTTGTAACGTTATTGTGTTTGTTGTATCGGGAGATATTGCAACAGTGTTCATGTCTCAAAACATTCCTCGAGGGGGTTGTCATTACTAATGAAATCTTATTCAGAATGCGGAAATGGGGGGGAGGGTGGTTTAGTTGGTTGGGTAGGGCGTAGGGAGGGGGAAGGTATTAGGGTAACGTTAAGTAAGAGGTAGCTAGCTACTAGGCTAGGGGAACATAACCTTACAACCTCCTTGTCTCGCTTAGCTCCTAATCACTGTGTAGCAAGAAGGAAGGAGTAGACGCACAATGTTGTTAGTAGAAGGGAGAGAGAAAGTTGATGGAAGACGGGAAGGGATAGTAGAGGGGGAAGGGGATCTGAGTGGCGGAGGGAAGGTATCACTCCCGGAGCCCTTGGAGCTCCCGGGGCCCAAGTAATTACCGGAGTCGGTAGCAGGCAGGATGGTTCGAGGCTAAAAAAGGAGTTGTTGAGGAAGGGGAGAAAGGGGCTGTGAAGGAAGGGATGTTCATGGAGGAAACCGGAGAAACGAGGGAAGACAATAGGTCCAGAGACGGTATGATGTTCTAATAGTGATGGCGGTTTATGTTTTGTATTTCCTCCTTTTTGTGTAGACTATCTGCAGTGATTCAAACCAGTCTCAATGATTCTCCCTTTGTCTTTTGTGATTGTCATTTATACGGGTGTTTTTTAAAAAAAAAGAAATGTAAGGAGTGAAAAGAAAGGAAAATATATCGCTGTAATTTTTCATTTTATTAAAAGGTACTTTATACTAAAAATAACAATTATATGGCCTACTTAAGAGATACTCGTACATTTTCGTTAAACTATTTACATTAAGATATATATACATATATTTATACATATATATTATATATATATATATATATACGATAAAAAAACTTGCTTTGAAAACAGCAATCAAGCGGCTTGTATCTTAATTTTTTAAGTGTGCTCAAACGATCTAATTAAGGGATATTTTAAGCACAAGTTACGAAATTTCACCAGACGGCTCAGGTTCATATCCTGACTGGCTCAAATATATGCTTTTATTGTTCTCGATACGCGTGCGTTACTTATGTGTAGGTGTTAGACTCAATTGTCAGCTGCCAGGCAGGTACAGTACCTCACCTACATACGTTATAATTATATCATTACTGCATATCCATGAAGATTAGAAAGGAAATGAGAATAACATATACTAATAAGTTGGTTATTGAGATAATTTGATTAATCAGTGAAGAATAACAACTATTACTTTCATATCTTTATACTGAAACTAAATTGGTGTGGAGTGGTTAAGTCATCTCCGTAATCTTTGACTGCCTAAAAGAAAGCCCGAGTGCTTCATGCTACTCCGTATTGATCGGCTGCCTAAAAGCGAGTCTCTTTCTCAGAGAATCTCGCGGGATTTCGCAATCATTACGTGGGGCTCCGGGAATGTTGCACAAATAGCAAGTCAGCCCTGGACACTTTCTATTTTTAAAAAGGAATTGTGTCAAAGGATGTACTTTACCTTTAAGACACTCATTCATTCCGATTGATGGGGTAGGTATTTTTTTTGTCTGGGATTACCTTTAAGTTTAAAGATATCTGAATTTCTCATTTCAGGGTAATAAACCATTAACTAAATAAATATATTGTTCCCAGTACATTTTGAAAGCGCAAAAAGCAGATAGCTCAACTATCTTATTCTGGGTAAGAGAGTGCTGAGATGTTGATAGTAATTATTTTAGCATCATGTTTTACTACCCGCTCTGGTTACACACCGAGGTACTAATTGCGATAATGTTTTAAGGATTAGGAAGGTTTAACTGATGGGAAGTTCACTCGCATTTGCAAGGAAGTAGAGTGGAAAACCCTTTAGGTAAACTAACCTCAGTGCACTTGACCAGTATATAACTACGATCTTCCCGTCTTAAACAGTCTAGTCCAACACAAGAATAGCGCGTTAGACCCCGTGACCATCTAAGAGGGTAATAAATATGTTATACTACAATTATAATAAGCTAAGGTTATATATTATATTGTAAAGATTCAAAGGTAAACCAATCTCAAGCTCTCTGCTTGATATTCGAATACTGAGAGATCGGTTGTCCTAGAAAATTATACTATAAGATATACAAACTTTAATTTGTTAGATTGGAATAAGGCTAAGTTCAGAGGAGCGGTGCTACTTAACTTGAGCGACAAATTACTCTGGAATAATTATGCCTGCGAATTCAACTATTACGGGCCAGACAGGGAAATAAATGTCACTTGATAGGTGGTAGAAATTTCAAGGCCATGTCGCTGCCTGAAAGAGTCGTGGCAGTATAATCTAATGTGTCACACTCCTGCTGATGAAGGGGAGATCGGGGTTCGAGTCCCTGGCGGGTCTATTAAAGGTGGTTTTTACTAAAGGATTTCCCAGTCTCTCTCTACGAAAATGCGGATAGATTACCTCTCTAATACTTCCTTTTTCATACCTAATCCGTTAAAGTAATTATCATATGCGTATAGGATGAACAGATACTAAGACACACTGATTTTAAAAAATATGAAAATTATTCCTTGAACACGATAATTTAACCCGAGACCTTTGGATTAATGCCCTAATGCTCCACCACTAAGCTATCAAGGGATTGTTCCACACTCAGGGTATTTCTTAACATATATTTTATAGCATATTATATGATGGAAGGGTGAATTTAATTGGCTACTAAAAGCTATAATTGATATAAGAACGACCGGCGACTCACTTATGGGTTAATGCTGCCAATATTACTATTGGCCTGTGACTGGGATATCACCGATAACTCTTAGTAGCCAAAGATATTCACAAGTCCATCACAGACTCTACCTTAAAATATGAGTGAATAATGACCCTTAGTAAGGGATGACTCCTGGATAGCAAAGCAGAAAAGAATTGGTGCACTATGCAAAAAGGTCCAGGGATCAATTCCGTGTCCAGGTGTTATTTTTAAATTTATTAATTTATAATTTAGATACGGCTCATTTCCGTAATTATGATCATTAAATCCCCGCGTTTATCCTGCGGTTGTAAAAGAATAAAATAAACTTTAAATTTAATTAATAATTAATGCTAAGCTTTTCTCCATTTATAAATGATTTAATTTATAACTATATCTATATTGGTGTACAAAATAATCCAGTCGAGCTGAAGGAGGTTGTAGCCAGAGGATTCCGAGCTATCACCGAGTAGAGAACTAAGCCCATTGTTCAATCAGAGATATCAATAGCTCCCCCCCCCCCCTGGAAAATTAATTAACCATTGTGTAACGTAGTAGAGCGGGGGTAAATATTGATAGATACACACACACACGCACACACACGTAGATTCGTGCGTAGAGAACACCGTCCATCCTATAGTAACCCTACTGCAGATTAGTGGACCCAAGTATCGACCTGAATAACTAACGCGCGCTGGACATTAGCCAACATGTTCCCTTTTCTATTTCACGAAGACGTAACGGGTCGCTCACGCCAAGTGACGGAATATAGAAGCAGTGATGCAGGGAAACAGGAGTAAGAATAATCTTAAGAAAGATTTACCCCCAAAACAGGTAAACTAAAGGAACAGAAAGGGGTGAGTAAAATTATTAAGGACACTAGAGAGAAGGAAAACCTAGAAAAACTACCTTAAATAGAAGTAAACTAGAAGAATGTAAAGGGGTGGATCTAATTAAAAAATCTAAAAGAAATAAAATTAAGGAAACTAAAGAGAACAATATATTTGGTAAACTTGATTCATTAGAGGTAGCCTAGAGAAGTAAAAAGATATAAATAAAACTAAGGAGACATGATATAAAAAAGCTCTAGAAAAACTTATTTGGTTTGAAAATTAGCGAGAAGAAAATTCAAGATAAATTCTCTTCATAAAAGGTAAACATTAAAACAATAAAGCAGTGAATATAGTTAAGAAAACCAGAAAGAAGGAAATTAGAGAGAAACTTGCTTTTATAGAGGTAAACTCAGGATGTTCACTGATTGGGAAAATCAGGTATCATGCCTCACTTATGTGCAACAGTGATAAAAAAAAATTGGGTTGGATGTTTTATTTTTGCTGTCTGTCAGGAATGTAAAGGTCAAGACCACTCAAAATAGATACTAGGGGCAAACAAACTTCAAATATTTTCCAGGCGAAGACCACGTCAAGAATATTTTTAAAACATTTAATTTCCAAGGGAAAAAAATCCAGGCAAGGAACAATATAAACAGGTAATAGGGGTACCCCAATTTTGAAAATATATAAGTGAGGACCATTCCAAATATCTTCAAGAGGAACCTAATTTTCAAAATGTTTCCAAATGAGGACCTCTCAAAGTAGCTTATATTCAAAATTTTAACATTTTCCGTGGTTAAGTCCCTGGAACTCCTTTTGACTTCATGATAAATTATTATTTAAAAAAATATTTCTTCCCCCTCCTTACCCTCAGCCCCATATCTTACATTAATAAAGTTCCACCGCCTTTAGGTGTAATATATTTGTATAATAAAACAAACCCCATGATGTGAGCTCGCAAGTGAACTATACAGAACGAGCGGCCACCACCAACATTTGCGGATAGAGGGAATCATGTGGTCAGTACAAAGGGCTCTCCAGCCATCAACCTCAGTTTTATAAACTTGAGCTGCTACTTCTTTATTCAAGAGGCACCTTATTTGTACTCAAAATTATATACATAAAAATAATAATAGTAATAATAATAATAATTGTTCTCTTCTCACCCACTCGTATTAGGATTTTTTTTAGAACATAATCACAAATTAGGTCTTTAATTTACCAAGTCTCGATATTTTGGGGTGCGTGAAACATTTTTAATTTCAGGGAAATCGCTCAAACAATATGACCATACTTTTTTTTTAATGGTATTCCAGGTCTCTTTGCATTCGCCCAAGCTTATACAGATCGGCAGCTGTGCGGGCGTCAGTAATTCACGGTTTCAGATGAAAGCCTGCACCATCTGTAGAAGCGAATTACTGACCCCAGTACAGTTGTAGATATAGATATGCTTCGTCAAATATATAGAGAAATTTTCAACCGTATGCAAACGTTTCTGGGCTGTGGAATATTTTGTGAGTGATTCATATATGATAAAAAAACATTTTTGGGAATAAAGATCTGTTTATTTTTGCCTAACTTTTGCTCTTCCCAATCGATAATATTCAGAAAAGTACTTTAGGGTCGTATTAAGTGGTTTTTTGGTGGTCTGGAAGTTCAGGTTAGTGTATACTTCCAAATATTTTAAGGTTGATTCCGAATACTCCTCAAAGTGAATATAATTCCTACCCTTCTCATCTCGAATAACAGGTGTTTTAATGACGTAGTTCTATATTATAATTAACACATTTTACTCTTTAAATTCATGACACCTGCTTCGATGGGCGCATAGTCTAAGGCGCTAATCCCGCAAAAGACAAGACTGCCGATGACGGTGAGGTTATGGCTTGATCCAGGATGAATTTACCGAAGGTAATTTTTCCTTCATGGTTTCCCACTCTCCTCAAGTAAATAAGGATTAACTTTCCCTAAATTAAACCTTCCTCATCTCTTACCCTTTAGCGTAATTATTACATAAGTGTACAACCCAATTTGGTAGTAGGACTGCGTGCTAAATTTAAAAAAAATCATGAGACGAGGACAGGGAGGAAAAAAGGGTACTATCTGCGTGGAAAATTTTTGATTATTCTTTCTTCAAAAAAAGAAGAAAACAAATTCCTCAAAATTAATCGTTTTTAAATTATTCAAATTTTACAATTTTATCAATAATTTTAAGTATCTGTCATACTTTCTAAAACGTGTGTTGTAGTAGTATGAAATATGCATTGTAGTATTTTTTTTCTTGAGTGCTTCATGGAGTTTCAATATTTAGATATGTTTTCAAACTGTACACATAAAATTACTGTGCAAACTTCCACTCACAGCTATCTATTTATGTATTCCATGCTAACTGATCAAAACTAGTTAATAAAAAATTGGCTAAGTGGTATTTTTAGGCCTTGCATATGAATTGATCCAAGTATTTGCACACGGTAGAGAGTCGAAATGACACGTAAATAATAAATAATAGCTCTACGTGGTACACGTTACCATGGTAATTGGCAATTACATCAAGAGCCCGTAATACGTATAGTGTTCATGAGCGTTGTACATTCGCGGCCTAAAAAAAATTGTAATAAACTTTATAAACGAGATCAATATCAGTGACCCTTTTAAAAATAGCGTGTAGGACTTAAAAGGTAAATGAGTAGAAGTTATTTAAATGAAATGTACAGAAAAGAGATGAGGGATATAGGTTAGAGGGGAAGGGGTGAAAGGTAATACGAAATTAAAAACCTTCCATAAGAAGAAATATGGTATGACTTCCTGGTAATATAACTGAAAATATTTTCTTATTATTATTATTAGCACCGCGTCTTACTACCCGTTCGGGTTATACGCACTTACGCTAATGTGTAATGGTAGGGTGATTTTGAGATGAAATGAAGGACCTACAGTTTAACGTGGAATCNTTATTATTATTATTAGCACCGCGTCTTACTACCCGTTCGGGTTATACGCACTTACGCTAATGTGTAATGGTAGGGTGATTGTGAGATGAAATGGAGGACCTACAGTTTAACGTGGAATCCGAACCACGGTGGAGGCCTGGCATTCCTCACATTCACAAGATGTCTTGTCAGAGGTGAAGGAAGGGTTTGGTGATCAAATAAATCTTTGCCGGGACCTAGGATTGAACTCCGGCCACCAGCATAGAAGTCTGACACCTTACCCCTAGACCACCAGGTCACCGAATATTTTCTTGAACAAAATGTGAATGTAATGTTAAATTTTATGGGTGAGGCCAGTTTTATTTTACTTAGAGAATTTTATTAAATACTCATAAGTGATATAATATTTGTTTTTTGTTTTAAGCAAGACTAAATCAGAGGATTTGTTCTTATAAATACCCATTTTCTTACATTACAAAGTTCTAAACATTAAGCTATATAACTTCAAGATATTAATTTACTCTTATTATATATTTTTTTTAGTTTGCCTTAACACATGTGATATATAAATGGCTTAATCGTTCTGGTATTAAAATAAGTTCAGTATTGAATGCACCAACGCTACAGTATTATCAAATGTTTATTTTGGGAAAACTAACTCTAGTTTATCTCGCTAGGTTTCATCACTGACCCGTCCGTCTACGGTAATAAATTTATTCCAATACAGGATTGACGCCGTAGTCAGTGTGATTTCAATACTTGACTCAATATTTCATATTATTAATATGGCTTTTTCTCTAAATAAAATGTTTCCTATGAAAATCTCATCCAATATGGAATGTTAACATTTAACTTGTCATGATATTAAGTTTAATAACTCAGTGGGAAAAACAAACAAACAAAAAACAAGTATTTATTGACTGTTGAAAACGTGGGATCACCAACAAAATAACCGTGCATATAATTGTATTTTCTTTTGATTGATTCATTTGTAATAAATTATTGAATTTATATATTGTATAATAATTATGCACCGCATTTAATAACCAATCTTGAGTAATTGTGTAGTTACTATCATGAAGTATGAGAAATTATAATTGAATTTACATTAAATGTACCCATATTTACATTGATTGGTAGTGTGAAGTCGTTTAGAAAAGGAATATACAAAGACATCTGACCGATATTCCAACCACGACCACCAGTCTACCAGACCAACGAGATTGGTGGTTTAGTCAGCGCACCTATACGGGAAGTAAAAACGTGCTCTAATATTATATATACATTTTATACTACTTTCTCTAAATTCATGTCATCTTATTAAGGCTAAAAAAATATTGTGATATTAATAAATCATTAAGTAGGAGTACCCTGAGCACGGTAAATACCCGGATGGTCAAGTATTAAAACTTTAGCTTGCAATCAATAGGTCAAGGACAAGAATCCATTCTCCAATCTGTCATTTCTCAACTATATCCTCTATAGTTTTATCATAAGGAACGTTTATTTATATTTAGTTTATTTAATAATTTTATAATATGTGATTCACAAAAATTAATTTAATATAAACTACTTTTTTCAACTTCACAAAAGAACGAGTCCAAATGTCATTTATTGTTCTAACTTATATGACTTTATTTCTTAATCCTTAGATAAAAATAAAAAAGAAAAACTTAACAAATAAAATAAAAAATACATTATCATTATAACGAAAAGCTTTTGACGAAAAATGTCTTGAAATGTAATCTGAAAAATATATAGGCTGTATCTTATAAACACCGGTATTAAATATAAAATTATTATTATCATTATTAACGTATCTATTAAAACTGGTGTTAATTCGCATTGAGTTTCTGACAAGGACGCAGAGGTTCAAAGGAAAGGTTTTTGCGTATTCAAGAAAAAGAGAAAAACAGACACAGACAGGGGCAAAAAGAAAGATGATAATAATAAAAAAAGACTAAATGTTGAAAGAAACTAGGAAACCAGAAGTGGGGGAGGAAAGATAAGCGGAAACATAAAATTTCACACCATGAGGAACACGTACCGGTATATATTGTGGGACGAGTTGGTTCTTTCTGCGCAACGTCGGGGCTTTGTATGGAAAATGGAAAGGGAAACGTTAGGAAGGGGGCGGGTGTTAAGGGAAAAGAGGGCAATGGTGGCTAGGGAATGAATTAAAATAAATAGAGAAAAGAGGAAGACAGTAAGAGGGGGAAAAAATAGCAAAGAGAGAAATAAAAGCCTGATGTGAACTATGTATGTTGAGAGTTGGAGGTAAAAAAGGGTGGGTTAACTGATTCAAGAAAAGTACTTCATTCAATTCAATTTCAAGTAAATACTTCAACTACCCCTTTTTTTAAATTTTCATAATTTTCTCATTTCTACGTAGCATTTACCCTGAAAGTAGACCACGTAAATCTCTCTCTATCTAAATTTGAAAGTATTTATTAAATTTACTTCATTATAAATACAAGAATATATACTTACATAGCTTTGTAAAAATGGGATAAAACTGTTACTAAGTCAAAATACAATTTATGCTCTTTTTATTGACAAACCACAAGACGTGTTCTTATAAATCTCAACTAAAACTTTCTTTCTAAATAGAAACAATTGCGCAGCTATATGTAAGAACTTAATCTAATATTCTCGACTAAATACGTTTTCTTTTGTATCTCATGAACAACAAATATAAACTGCTTCAGTGGCTGCATGATTTAAGACATCACTCTCGTATTAGACTAGACTGCCGATGACATTTAGATCGGGGTTTGTATACCAGTCGAGTGAGCTGAGGGTTGAGTTTCCTAAATTGTTTTTCTTTCTTCCTCCACGCAAATGTGGGTACCTACACTGCCTATAAATGAGGCCTTCCTAATCTATAATTCATTAGTATAATTAGTACATTTTCGTATAGCATGAAGAGGTAGAAAATATAAAATAAAAACATAAAATGTCTACACATTGTAGCAATGCATTATTATAGGATATGTTTCTAGATTATCTTAGTTATACTAAGCCGTTAAATTAAAATTATAGAATGAAGAGAATTTAGTATAATAAGTATTTAATATTAATAATAGTTACTAACAATTATTATTGTTAAATAATATTTACTATTAATAATAAAAGAGGTTTATCAATTTAATAAAACTGATTATTGAACCCGATAATCGATTATAGAAATTAATTGATTATGTTTAGATTATTTGCACTTATTAATCTGATTAACGATTAATATATTATTTTAAACGTTAAACCGTCAAAAAAGCTTTGATATAAAACAATTTCTTTTATTTTTTATTTTTTAAATAAAGATTTTAATATTTTTTAAATACATTTTGGAAAATATTTTATATTCAAGTAACGTAATTAGTTAAGTAGGCTGTCTTGTGTAGCGGAAATACATAAATTAGGCCTAAAATGTTCAACCATTAAATATAATATTTTCCAATCGATAATGTTTTCTAGGAGGCTAGCCCACAATCATTAATACAATATGAAGTCATCTCTTTTACATGTTTAGAAGACAATACAGATATTATATTACAATAACGGTTACATTAATTGGTCGGTTGTGGGGAGAAAGCCAACGACATCGATGTCACGCAGCAGATGTTAGGAAAAACTCGAAGAGATTATAAGTCAACACCATCAAGAACTCCACCACATCGTAAACACCCTTACACACATCATAGCAGAGAACGTCGGCTCTGTTTCTTCGCTTCTGGACCAACGCTCGGGTAAAACCGTATCGGCCCCTGGCAGCCCTAAAGGAAACCACCCCCATAGCTTCGAGCACTCGACAGCAATACAGACTCGCCGTCCGGTACCGATGCACTACTATTCACCCAATTATTATTATTATTATTAGCACCGCGTCTTACTACCCGTTCGGGTTATACGCACTTACCCTAATGTGTAATGGTAGGGTGATTGTGAGATGAAATGGAGGACCTACAGTTTAACGTGGAATCCGAACCACGGTGGATGCCTGGCATTCCCCACATTCACAAGATTTCACCCAATTAAGATTCATTACTTGCTGATGAACTAATAACAGGCAATTATGATTCAATTACGCATTTACGATGCACTTATATTCACTCTAATATAATTTACTGATGGTGCACTAATAACTACTAAATTACAACCTATTAACGATGCATTAATATGCACCCGACTAGAATTCATGGCCGATGCATTAATATCCACTATTTTATGATTCACTGCTCTTGCACTAATAGCCACACAATAACTATTCATTAATTATGTATTAACAACCACCAGGTTTCGATTCATTGTCGATGCACTAAAAACAACTCTATCAATATTCAATGATGGTGAACTAATAACCACTCGATTACGATATATTGCCGATGATACAATATAAACTTGATTACGGTTCATTGCCGATACACTAGTAACCACTAGATTACGATTAATTTATATAACAGTCCTATTACCAGGTATTGGTGTCCGCATCGATACACCCCTACAAGTATAGACAATTCTACATTTAATATTCTTATATTATTCTTATTATTATTAGCACCGCGTCTTACTACCCGTTCCGGTTATACGCACTTACGCTAATGTGTAATGGTAGGGTGATTGTGAGATGAAATGAAGGACCTACAGCTTAACGTGGAATCCGAACCACGGTGGAGGCCTGGCATTCCCCACATTCACAAGTTGTCTTGTCAGAGGTTAAGGAAGGGTTTGGTAAAATATTCTTATAATTTTACCAAGTTATTAGTGTTATTTTATTGCTATTGATATGATAACTCAAACAAGAAAGTTACAGACCATAATTATGACTTAAAGGCTTAGAGAATAGTTTTAGTAAACATTTGTGTATATCAAATATATATATATATTTGTGTATATCAAATAAATATACATACATATTTGTGTATATCAAATATATATATATAGATTCCTACTACAGTTACCTTTTTTTAAGTATTTAAATATTTCAGCGGTGAACAAGTAGTATAAATATCAGGCTCAAATATATATATATATAATGTATCAATGATAAAGATATAGGCCGTACACTGAGGTATATTTTAACTATCCATTAATATAGTATGTATTTCTGGTTATGAAAAGGTAAGGGTTCAAATACCAGTCAAATATGCTGGAGGTGCAGATTCCTAAATTATATCCTACACTCACTCACCGCAAACGAGACTATATCTCGTACCGTTTACCTCCTCCATCACATCCCCTGATCAATAGATAAACACGATAAAAAATACAATGTTTAAAGTTGTATTAAGTTCATCTTTGTAGTAATAAAATCTTTGACCCCATGGATAGTGCGCTTGACTCTTAAGAACAAATTCAAACAAAGGTTATATTTTATTTTGATGGATTTGTTTCTGTCTCAAATCGTGAGTTCAGATAAGCTTTAGATACATTAGTTTTTGTAGTGAAAATAATTTTCTCTCTCTTGAATAATAAACTATAGTATATAAATCGATGTAAAAATATATTTTGGCACTTTTCTTAAATATTTGTACCGCTATATTAAATATCTCTGCCATATTAATACTTGTCTAAGTAATATTCACGTAGAGTATTAATAGCTTATCAATAAACTTAAATACAATATTTAAGTTTTTTAAACGAATTGATTAGTGAAAGTACCTACTGTACATAAAAAATGTATAATTGTCTCTGAATGAAACTATTAATGTTAGTTTTATTTATGAAAGAATAATAAACAATTAAAGAACAAAGAGCACATGCTCGCCACTCGAGATATAGACCGGAACTAA